>BCNH02000002.1:2688304-2712708 GCA_001662345.2 Metrosideros polymorpha var. glaberrima
GGGGGGGGGGGGGGGAATTTGGGTCAGAAACGAGTGAGACTCCACATAGTTTGTGCATATGTGGGTATGACTATGCAGTGCATGTGACTACTGTGTTTTTTGTAGGATTCCATCTTTAAGGACAAAATCTTTGCCAGACTTCTTTTATCTTTTCTGGGTTTTCTTGTCCTTCCTCTTCTATCTGACTCGGTTGGAAAAGGGGGAAAAAAACAAGAAGGGAAGGCATTGGATACCTTGAAAGTAGTGGGCTTGTGCTCATATGGTTCTTGTATTGGTTAAATCTCTAGGTTTGGAGGATTTGGCAGTCCCCCTGTTCCTAAAGCTAAGTGAGACTGTAGCATGCTGTATCAGCTTATTGTTCTGTTGTTTCTGGATGACCACTCCATTTCCTTTTTCCCCTTCCGTACGTTTGAGAAATACTTGCCCGGACTGCAATTCGTGGAGGGAGTGTGATCACAAACATTGTTTCAATGAGCGCTGCATGATCAATTACTATAGTTAACTTGGGTTCATGCTGATTATTTTCGATGTTTTCGACCGATTCGAGTTCCCAAGTAACATGGTTAAGATACGTAAACTATTAAAGGGGGCTTGACCATATTGGATAGAATTGCATTTCCATTTACGGTGAATTATCTTGTACAATTATAGATAGTGTGGGCATCATGTTAGCATTATTTGTTTTCTAGTGTTCATGTAAGCAACTAGTAGTTTAAAGCTTTTTGTGACTTTTGCCTTTGGAGATTTATCCTTAATATGAACTTAAGATCTACCAACTGTAACGGGTGTTTAGGATATGTTTGGTAAAGTTCATGTTTTTTTTATTCCTGTTCTTTTGTTCTTGAGAATAAAAAAAATAGAAATTTATTTGGTAATGTCAGTCAAAAATTTTTTTTGGGACATATTTAAAACAGATTTAAAACAGAAATAAAAAATAAAAAAATTTACTTTTTTATTCTTGAGTACAAAATTAGAAAAATTCACTTCCGCTCAGACTTTGTTGCTGAGAATAGACAGGCCCTTAGAGAATGTTCATGTCCACTGTGCATTGCAGGGAATAGAAATAATTTTCTACTTAATCGGAGAAAGGAATCAGATGAAAAGCAAAATATTAAAAAAAATGAAATAAAATAAAAATCAGAGAAAATGGAAAGTCACATGGGCTCTGTGCCGAGGGACATTCTTCGGTCCCTTTGCATTTGGGTCATTTCAATTTTAAGCTATTCGACCCCATTTTTTAACGGGCCATTGAGATTAGTCGAATGCTTTATTAATATGAAATGAATGACACCCCAATCGCATTCGATATTACTGGCTATTGATAAGAGCCTTAAAATAAATTTAGGAAAAAGCCATAAAAATTTTCAAATTACGCATATGGTGACACATTCACCATAAACTATTTCTTGTGACATTAAAAACTCCAAATTTGTACCTATGTGGCTCATTTATCCACCGTTAAGGTTTCGTCAGATAATTTTTTTTTTTCAGACAAAACAATATTGTTTTTATTTCACTTAAGCCACGTGAGTACTATGTCAACATTATTTGCTTTCCGGCATCCATATAGACATATTTTTCGTGGTCATCATTAACAAAACTTTAACGAAGGATAAATGTGTTATACAAGCACAAGTTTGAGATTTTTCATATCATAAAAAAAAAAATTTAGAGTAGACGTGTCATAACGTGTAAGTTTAGAGTTTTGAGTGGCTTTTGCCCTATAAGTCTTAAGAAAGTAAATATCTCCAACAATATTTTTAAAAGAATTTGAGACTATGGTATATGCACGAGGCCTTGATTCGAGGTGGGGTCGATCGATCATTATTCAAAAGGTTGATTTAGTCCAATTTAAGATAAAGCAATGTGTAAATTCCTATATCTAGGTTCAAATTTCGCTGCCAGTAATCCCCCTTTGGTAGACAATCTGTAAATTTCACTATAAAACCTTCTAGGCCTGTGGTATTGCCTAGCCTTGGCATTGGTAAAATAATGTAACAACCAAGGTTAAGAAAATCGACTTGATCATGTGGGGCAATGCATTCTTCCTATTCAAAGACAACTTTTAGCCTAAATACAATGCAAGTGTCACGGACCAAGAAATTCTAAGCCCAATAAATCAAAGAAATTACTCAAGAGCCCAAACGCAACCCTTGAAACTTTTAAAAGCCCATAACTTTAGATACTTTCAAAGGCAATATAGAAAATGTACACGTCTAGATATCTATAGGAATAATATCTAGATCTTTCTAGGGATAATATCTAGATGTTTCTAGGGCATAGATATTTGTAGGGCTAATATGATAAATGTATTCTATTTAATATTAGATCTACACCATTAAATTGAAGAGAGATCTAACGGCTGTAATTAGAGGGGCCCAAGTATAAATAGGGATCCCTTCCTAGTTGAGTAATGTAAAATACCCTTGACATAAGCATGGAATTTAATTTGGTATTTCAAAACATTTTTTTATAATATTTGTACAGTGGTTGTCTCAAATAAGTTTGAGCTTGACTCGGATTTACTTGAATGATCGGTGAATTTAAGTATGAACTCTAGTTAAGCTCAATTCCACTCAAGCTCAAATTCAAAATTGCGGTGAGTAAATTAAAAAGAAATGGAAGTGTATTTTTTATTCAAATATATTACGATTAAATTTTATGCAAGATGCAATCACCAAATTGGGCTCGCTTAGTCAAGACAAAAAAAAAATATAAAAACTCAAGTTTTTTTCAATTGAGCACTCGAACTCGACTCGAGCTAATATGACACGAACTAGAAGGAAAACAAGCTAAGTTTGAGTAACTCACGAGTAGCCTGATCCACTTTCATTTTAAAATCAACGTGTCATTTTTATTAGCATCTTAATTTTTTTTATAAATGATTCTTTTTTAGCTAGTATCTACTCAAGCTTCTTGCATAATGGGGTAGATGGACATTAATCTCCGCATGGAAGAATAAAAGGACGACAACCATATGATTCGGCTAGCTGACTATAACATTATAGAGCAAGGATCCTCTGCAGTCCACCGCTAGCGAGATATCTTCGAAAAGGCCCAGAAAATCGGAGCCACCAATCAAGAGCACATAAGGAAAACGAGCCGAGTTTGAGTAACTCGAGAGTAATCAGACTCACTTTCATTTTAAAATCAACATGTGATTTTTATTAGTATCTCAAAACAATGTATATTCCTTTTTTAAAAAAAAATAAATGATTCTTTTTTAGATAGTATCTCCTAAGCGTCTTGCACGATGGGTCGACGGACAATTTTTTTTTTTTGGTAAGGATGGGTCGACGGACATTAATCTCTGCATGGAAGCATAAAAGGACACAACCATATGGTTCAACTTGCAAGGATGATCTCCAGGACACAAAAGGAAAATGAGCCGAGTTTGAGTAACTCGCGAGTAGCCTGACCCGCTTTCTTTTAAAATCAACGTGTCATTTTTATTAGTATCTTAAAACAATATATATTCTTTTCTTTTCTTTTTTATTTATAAATGATTTTATTTAGCTAGTATCTCCTCAAGCTTTTGGCATGATGGTGTTGATAGACATTAAGGGTGCATTTGGCAACGATTCAGATAAAAAAAATCAATTCTGTTCAAAACTGATTCCTTATGATTATATTCCTTGGACGAGTTTAAGAGAATCATAACGCGTTTGGTAATTACACAAATTTTTTATTCCTGAAACAGAAATGTATTTGGTAACTGTGCATAATTTCTGTTCCTAGAAACAATTTCTCTTCCTAATTTTTTTCATTTAAGTCAAATAATTATATATTATCGCTAAAAAGTCAACCTATATAGCATTACTAATAAAATGAATATCATTTGGTCTCATATTATGCATAATCCATAATTAGTCTATTTAATCAACTTAAATTGGTCATATAAATTTAATAGATTAAAATCTAATTAAGTACATGATTTTGGAGGCTTAAGTGGGGGAAATCAATGGCTTTTCCTCTTCTACCTTATTGGCACATGGGGAGAATGTTGATAAAAACAATACTTATTTTTTTAAATACCTATCCATCGCCAAGTGTGGATCCCTCACCTATTTATTATGTGGTGTGTGATCTACCTGCTATTCTCCAATTTTTTTAATTGGCTGCCGTGTAAAGCTCAAGTGCATGACACCCGTAGGCAAGTCACCTACTTCCCTTAAACATCCGTACATTTTGCATTGCCCATAGTTGGAATTGATAATACATTACATGCTCAATTACACATTCCTCGAGAAAATCTACATCTGTGACTGAAATCTAAGTTCCAGACCTAAGGCCATACATGACCAGAACAGTCTTAAAAAGGATGTTTACTTGGTGTTTACCCAAGTATACGAAGTAACAAGTTTGAATCCTAAACATAAACAAGACCATCAAAGACATGATCCATCATAATCAGCATGGCATCCAAATAACTTGGGGAATAAGAAATAAATGTTGATTACATTGAATATACTTGGGCATCGAAAGTCATATAACAAGTATGCCAACCTGCTTACGTTTAAATGTTTTGCTTGCTATGATAAATATAAATATTGTCAAGTATTTAAAAAACAAGATTACAAAAGTCAAAAACACAAAGTCATGAAATTTCAGACATATTGTGATCCCTTGTCATTTTATTTGCAATAAACATGTTTATCTCAATTACCTTCTCACATGAAAGAAGAGAAGCAAAAACAAAGAAGAGAAAGAGAAAAAGAAGAGAAAAGATTAAAAATTATTATTAAAAATTATCAACCTCAATGTTGGTTGGCTAAAAGGATTAAACTACCAAAAGTGCAATAGGTTTATAAATTTTTTGGCAATTTTTCCTTGTTTCTTAAAAGTGATTCGGGATTATACAATCAGCATTTTTTTTTTTTGCTCCAAAATTGATTTTGAGAACAGAATTAGAGATTTTTGGTATCAAAATTATTTTTGTTACCAAATAAGATTCTCATTTTTTTTTTTCTATTTCGAAGAACAAAATTAGAAAATCAGAATCATTGTGAAATAGGCCATAATCTCTACGTGAAAAAAGAAAAGGATGACAACCATATGGTTTGGCTTGATGACTATAATATTACGAAGCAAGGATCCTCTGCAACGCGTCCACCACAAGTGAGATGATCTCCGAAAAGACCCAGAAAATTGGAGACGCCGATCAACGGCACAGAAGGAAGAGAAGCCGAGTTTGAGGAACTCGTGAATAGCTCGCTTTCATTTTAAAATCAACGTGTCATTTTTATTATGAGTATCTTAAAATAATGTATATTTCTTTCTTTTCCTTTTTTATAAATGATTTTATTTTAGCTAGTCTCTTCTCAAGTTTCTTGCATGATGGGGCGACATAAATCTCTGCATGGAAGAATAAAAGGACCACCACCTACGGAGCGAGGATCGTCTGCAGCGCGTCCACCGCAAAGCGAGATCATCCTCGGAAAGTCCCAGAGAATCGGAGCCGCCGATCGAGGCCACGGTCCCACGTGGCGCAATCGCATCGGACCATCATCGTCTAAAGTGGATCAGCAGCGATGCAGACAGTTATTCCCGCACTGCATTTCTTTCTTTTTCACTTCACACAAGCCAACCGCATGCACCATTCTCTCTCCCTGTCGCTCTCGCTCTCTCGGCAGCCTCTCTCCGCCTCTCCAGTCCTAGCTGGCGAAGAAGATGGAGAGAACAATGGAGATGGAGTCCCTGGTAAAGATCCTCTTCCCAAAACCCTAATCTCACCACGATGCATTTCGTCCCATTCTGCCCTTTCCCCTCTATTTTCCGCTCTCTTGCTTTCTTTTTTTGGCCCGTCTTTGGCCTTTTGATCGGTAATGTCGCAAAAGAGCTACTTCGTCGTTTGCGCATTAATCCTTAATGTTGGGGAGCGGCTCTTGTCAGTGTCCTTTTGACGTGTCGCGCCACTGTTTGTTCTGGTCGCGATCGTTGCCTGGTCCTGTTTTTTCTTCGCTTAGGAGCAGCTGAGGCAAGATCGATGGTGTCCTCTTTGTGCGACAGGATTTGGGAGACTGTGTTCTTTTCTTTCTGTAATTTTAGTGGTGGGGTTGTGTGTTTCGTTGTTTAGTCGAGTAGAGATGGAAGCGATCGAACAGTGACTGTTCTCGCTTTTTTTTTTTTTGGCCCTTTTCTTTCTGGACAAGGTTGCTGACGAGAAACGCTGTCACGAGCAGGATTAAGTGATGGGTCGATTTTGCATTAGTATTTTGCTTGAGTTCTCGCTGATTCCCGTCTTCAGGTGTGTTTTTCATCTTCGTTTTTTGTTTTTGTTTTTGTTTTTGTTTTCTGGTGGGTTTGACGTATGCTTGCTGGAGCTATACTCTGTAAACCGGTAGTGTAAAAAATTCGAACGCACAAGCTGAGTGCGTCTTTTGACTAGTTTGCATCTTTCAGTTGTACTCGGACACTCGTGTTTTCTTGCCATTTTCTATTCTCGTGGTATGATTCGCTGGACTCTCATGTTGCCAAAGGTTGTTTTGTACTTGGTATCCTACACACGAGCCTACTTGTAAATGGTGGGGCTATATGTTCTGTGAATTGTTGACTGCGCGGTTGTCTTCTTAAATTTCATGTTTTTGCAATTCCCCTTTTTCCCTTACGATTAAATCTCTTTTATCGCAGGATGATCCTTGTGACATATGTGGTGATTTTGGTTATGCTGAGTTGCTGGTAACGTGCTCAAGTTGTCCTTCTCGGCAGCATATGTATGATCTCTCTCCCTAATTCCAACTGTCCAACTCTAACGTTTGCATTTTGCCAGAAAACCTGGTTTATTGTCAAGTGACATCTCTGAAAAATATAATAATTGGAAATCAATCTGTTGATATGTCTCAATCATATTCTGACGTACTAGTGAAGCCAGATTCTTTTTTGCTTCTTTTTTTTCAGTTAAGTATTCCTCATTATGGTTACTAGTGGCTTTTGTCTGAATTGAACCACAACCTGGACTGGTTCTTTGTCCTCTTGTTACCTGTTATAATGTTATCCCATTTTATTTCTTAAAGGCACATAATTGTTGATGATGTACTCTTATCAAATTGATTTGCTTCTTCTTTTCCACACATTCTCCCAATCACATCTAGCTTGATCACTCCTACCAATGAAAAATGTTATGGTATTCATTCTGTTCGTTCTCATATTTCTCAAATCCAGTTACTGCGCGGCACAAATGTATCATGAAGTCCCCTATGATTGGTACTGTGAATTCTGCCAACCTACCGACCATGCAAATTTGACAAGTTCCTATTTGCAAGAAGAATCCATTGCAATGGTCCCATCACCGAGCCAAGCTTATCCAAACAGGCAAAGAATTGCCAAACCCAGTAAAGTGAAATGTCTTCCTACTGAAGAAGCTATCAAGTTATCGTCAGGGGAGAGAAAGAGATCTTCTAATGTTGCGGCATTTAGTGCACGGCGGAATCCATTGAGGTCCAAATTCTTTGCTGCAAAGTCCTCTGTGATGGCAAAAGGCAAAAATCCATTAGTATCTTCGGGCTGCCCACATCCATTACAAAGTCGAAGCTTGAATACAGGTCCACCAATTAGTCAGCAGCGTGAAATCTCAGCAGCAAAAGAACTGAAAGGTGACAGCCTTATTTTCAAATTACTATGTCAATAATATATGGTAAATGGTTCACCAAATTCAATGGTGGTTAGAATATTCCCAGTTCGAGGAAATGATATCTTTAGCTTAAATACTTAGGGAGCAGTCTGAAAGGAGAGTGAGGCATCTTAAGTTTTGCTTGGCTTTCACTGAATAAGTAATTGAAATCTGTAATATTCTTGTAAGTGCATCTGTGCCTTATATGATAACAATTTTAAATTATTGTTGTGTAATATTTCAACCGACCCTCAAGACTGTAGCAGACTTATGCAAAGTCGAATGCACAACCTTTTTCTTAAAAGCTTGAGTTATTAGAGAAGGTACAGGTTATATATTGTAACTTAACATTTCCATTTATGGGTAATGTTGCCATCATATGCATTATCAATATCCAGTTGGTATTTGTCGTCTTGCATATTGTATGATTTACATGCATAGCATCAAGGCACTCAAGCAGAAATTAGACACATCTGGTTTTGGATAGTATTAAATAAATCATAGATGCCAAGTTCCATAATTCATGATGATAAAGCTGGCTGAATTAACATCTTCTTTTGTTGCTGTTGAGTTCAGATGCTTCTTTGGCAGCTTCGTCTCTTTTCTGGAAAACTACTTTTGCTCTTGATAATAGACGGGATGAACTCTATTTCAGGAAAGAAGGGTCTTGTTCAGCAGCCAGAGGAGCATGTTGGTGAGCAGCAGTCTATGGATATTGATAAATCAGGCAAGGAAGCAACAGTGATTTATTTTTTGTTCAATTTGAAGCAACCTTGTCTGCCTTTTCTCTTAGGTATCAATGGAAAAGTGGAATTTTGTGATAGAAAGGGACTTATCTGCTTTATCGTGGTTGTATCCTGAAAGGCTTGGAAGGATACTTCTATGTGAAAACTTTAGGGAAGATGATGCTTTCTCTAATTTTGCCTCATGGACACTGTAAATGCTGCTAATTTATTACTATTGATTTGGATTCTCTAAATTAAGTTTGAAAATGACATCTTTAATTTACTTTTAGAGAGGTTGCCACATCATATTGGAGAGGGTCGATGGATGAGATTGAAGGAATGGGGTCAATTCTTGATGAAATATTTGACAAAGTTAAAGTAAATTTAAAGCATGCTCTTAAATGAAAGTTACTCTCTTGGCGACTTGGATGTTTAGGATTTATTGGATCTTTTAAAAGATGTAGCATGCTTTCAAGGCATATGTTTAAGATATTTATTTACCTTGCCAGATAAGATCTCAATACTTCTCAAGTCTATTTTTTCAACATTAATTATTACACGTTTCTTATTATCAACCTTTATAATCCATCGGCTTATCTCCTTTCTTTTATACAGAGGTAACTATCTCTGGTTCAGACAATTCTTGTGGTTGCAACTGGATTTAATGATATAACAGGGATGAAAACTTTAAGGATATGCTATCTTGAGATATCGCGGTGGTCATAACCTACATGCTAATGGTAGGAACTTTTTAGGTGGTCAGTTGAGTTTTGTTTTTTCTCATCCCTTTCTTTGGTAAAAATTGGGAGTTTTTGGTGTTTCTGGTCCTTTGTTCTTTTCACTTGTTAGTTTTATGGTTAAGGCTATGACATTCGTGGTAGATCCAAAGCATAAATTTGATCTTCGATGATACTGGACAATTGATATTTGGACAGAGGACAATTGATTTAACAAGTATTTTTTTACATGAAGTAGAGGGATGACTTGTTTTGCTTTTCATCTTTTATTTACTTGATCAAGTTCATGTCCTAGACTTGTTTTTTTTTCTCTTAAGACAGGAATTCTTCTTTTTTTCTCCTTTTTTCATGTGATGATTGTTTTTCTACGGACATGACCAGCGATTGCCGTGTCTTTAATTTATCTCATGTGTGATAACTCGTCACCATCCAGACGACGTTGCTTTTCTGTTTGAACATTTGGAGGATTTATCTTCTCTCTAGAAATAACAGTCAGTAGATGTCCAGTTGGGGTTTACGTTCATCATGCAAATTATCATAATCTTGCTATTTTAACTGGGCAATGCCTAGTCGTGTGTTATGTGGAAATATTTCTTTTCTCCAGGGTCCTTGCATTAGATCATTTTTCAGACCATCTATACCAACTTTTGATTCGTGTTGTATAGGAGGCGACAATGATGCTGTTGCAGAATCTGGTTATTCTTTTGAGGAGACTAGATTCTTCCACTATATTCTTACTAAACTCGAAGCATGTTGGCCTTATCTTCCTGCTCTATCTGCAACATGGAGGTGAGCAATCAATTTTACTTGATTTCTTTAAAATCCGTTTATGTTTGATAAACACAATTTGGAGAAACTGTTGTCGATGAATTTGATCCTAGGACCTTAATTGTTGTATAGAGAAAGGCACATTTATGAGACTTATTACAACCTCAAATTTGGACAATTAGGGAAAAAATAAGGCGAGACAGAAGAGTCACGCCTTTTGAAGAGAGGGGTTTGTAAGGTTGATAAGGATCATACACATAATTCTCAGTAGAAAGCAGTGTGAGAAAAATGTGCCAAACTCAAGTGGACATGAAACAATAGCTCAAGTTTATGGAATGGTTGGTTGCATCACTCAATCTTTAAGTGTCGACATTTCGTTGCTAGTATCTTTGAATAACAAAGTAGGATTTCTACCTCTTGTTCTCTTTCACCAATATGGCCAGCAACTTGGGGGCTCCAAGCAGGTGGTGCTGATAGTCCTTCACTGACACGACAAACTCAGTTTTTGCACTTGTTTTCTGCACGCCATAGCTTTTCTGATTCTCCTTTTGCCATGGCAACTTTTTTTGCCTTATGGATATATTATCTACTGATACTAGTCTCCCCTGCTGACGATGTCACATGAATACTCATTTAGGTCTGAGGAAGTATTTTGGGCTATGCTTGAAACTTATACTTTGAGCTTAGCGAAAGATCATCCTGTGGATAGATAGAGAATTTCTTGGCTGAATGTTGCTAGTGAATTTATAGTCTTGGATCCTCGACGAAAGCAAATGAATTTTTTTGGATTATGTTATTGAATTAGGTGAACCCTAACATTGAGCACTTTTAAAGTTTGAATTATCTCATATAATTTAACTTAGGCGTTCTTTGTTCTCCGTTCTTTGTTCTCCTCCAGCGGAAGGTTGAAATTTCCCGGTGATGCTATCCCTGATGATAGCAGCTATGTGTTCCGTGCACATCCTCAATGCAGTGTTCGTAGGAAAGCACATGAGCTTTCTCTGCATATGCCTGCGGAGATTCGTATGGAGCCCATCCCTCTTACCTATATTTTAAAAGATATATTTCAAAATGAAGGTCCTAATATTGGAGACATCGGATTGTTCTTTTATCCTGCTGATACTGTTGATAGGTTAGTTCAACCAGTTTGTTTATTAAAAAAACCAGTTAATGAATTAGTGCTTGGTATTTTTTTTTCTTGGATGTGATGGGCACCATAAATATTTATCATTACTTATAGGTACATCGCGAAATATTCTGCCCTTGTTCAACTCATGGTTAGCCGGGAGTATGCAATGAGAGGCATTGTCAATGGTGCTGAGTTGCTGCTATTCACATCAAAAGAATTACACGTGAATTCACATTGTGAGTTCCGGTTTCCTTTCCTTCATTTTAGATCCTTCTGCAAATATGCTGCATGGTATTTTAATAGGGATTTCCCTCTTTTTTTTCCTTCTTGAGCATTCTTTTTGGGTGCTCTACTATTGAGAATAATGCAAGAAGAGTTTTTACTTGGCATACTTGAGAATGAATAATTTTTAGCCAAACCTTTTATATGTAGCTGTAGTTCTGGAAAATCAATGCTTGACATTGATGGAAACACATGCTTTAGTTCATGAGACTTTCAACTAGATTAGTGTGAAGTTGGAGTTCAGAGGATATATACCTTTCTATTAGAAGGTACATGCAGCTCACTGGTACTTCACATCAATAATTTTTACAAGGCTCTGAGATCAGTGAAGCTACTCTAGTTAAGTCGTAGGTTAATTGTAGGTTTTGGCATCTCTTCCCTGTGATAATATCTTTCATTGTGAATGTTTCGCCTAGTGTGGTTTTTCTTTTTCCCCACCCCGTCCATAGAAAGAAATAAAAACTCTTGCATGTCTGCTCCTGCAACATTATAGCCCTTAGGAATGGACAGAGAGAGAACATTTACCCAATGCTTCATGCTGATTGATCCTAGGTTTAATTCTAAGTGTTGGCTGGATGCACATGTCTTGAACGTAAGGGATAATATGTCAGATCGAATGATGCTGTTGATATTGTATGCGGTAGACCTCTTCCATTCTCCTATAGCTATTCACGATGCTAGTACGTGATTGACATGAATCCCAAGAAGTCTGCCTGATCTACAAGCTCCATCATGGATGAGAGCTGAAGTTCTGCCTAATCAACGAGTTACGTCATTCATTTTAGCATATTGCAATTATACAACTTCCTGATGGCCAAATGGCCACTGCATGATCATAAAAATGATAAATGTGCCAGCAGATTTTGAGGTCCTATTTTGAAGCTAGTTAGGTATTCCGCCACATGCATGCTTGCTCTCACACAGACCCTACACAGTGGCAACCTCGTGTTCTTTGTCATAGATCGTCCTTCGTTTTGATAGGCTTGAATGCAGTCGCTTACAGTATGTGATGCTTCGAATTTTCTCTGATGCGACTTCATGTTTTTTGCTTTTGTAGTGTTTATTGTGGGGTTGCAAAGTGAATACTTCCTGTGGGGAATCTTCCGCAGTGCTAAGAGTACTCTTGATTGTGAAAGTTTGCATGGGGAGCTCAATGTCCATCCACCTCTTTCTGTTGTGGACCGCTCAGATAATGGTCGTTCCAATAGCAACAAGAGCAACGCAATTGACAGCATCACTAGAATTAATGACCTCTCAAGGAATTCTTCCAAGGGGGACAGTACAAGCTGTGAAGAAGGAACTATAGATGAAATTGCTTTGCCTGGGACAGACTTTGCGGAGAGCTTTCAGGTGAATGTACTTTGCTGAAACAAATTTCATTAAGTGATTGCTCTCAGAATCATAATGCTTAACTACATGAAATACTCTTCTGGTAGGAACATGCCCAAGATGTGGTCGTAGATCCTATGGCAGCTAATCATACCTGTTTGCCACTCATTGAAACCTCATGTTGCCCCACATTTAACGTCAAAAGAGAAGATACATGTTCTGGACGGGTTGTTTCGTCTAGTGGAGTGGTGGCCCCAAAAGAATCAAATCAGCAAGTGAAAGTTGAATTCCAAGAGATCACATTAGATAGGCATGACCTCATCGAAAGGAGTCCGAAACTACCGCCTAAGATAGAGAAACCCAAAAAAAAGGTAGGTTCGCCAGAACTAGGTTGTTCGTCTAGGAATCAGGTCAAGCTGAACACCAGTGGAATATCCAGGGGAAACACAGGTTCTGCTGGAGCTGGTGGAACAGTGCACACCTCATCTGGAAAATGGGTTTTGGGTTATAGCCTTGAGCTGGGTAAGTGGAGTAGTTTGGCCGCCGACTTGTGGGCTATCTTTCAAGGTTTGAAGTTAGTTTGGGACAGAGGCTACAGGCAGGTTGTGGTGGTGTCAGACTCTTCCACAGCGTTGAACTGTTTGAAGACGGCTCCACAGGCAAGCGATCCTAACATCGATCTTATCCGAGGTTGCAGAGACTTCATGTTACGCGATTGGGATTGCACCATGGATCACATAAGCCGAGAAAAGAATGCCGCCGCCACTTGGTTGGCTGACCATTCAGAACTTTATCCTTTGGGGCTAACTGAATTACACAACCCGCCTCAGGAATTAGCTCATATTTTGAAGAACCAGGACAATGGGATCTCCCCACCGAGTTGATTGTTTGGCCCCAGGTTGCTACAGTCGAAGAGCACAGAAAGGAAACTATCAACCAACACCTCCCTGACTTCTCTAGGCTTAGGAAATTACCAAACGTCTCTCTGGCTTTTTTGTATAGCTCTAGATATTGTATAGCTGGTTTCAGATGCTTAGAAATCACCATTTGTAAAGATGCTGATCATCACCTCATTCAGTGTAGGCTTGTGAGTGACATGACAACTATGGTTTTTTGTTGTCCAAAACCAATTCTGCATTTGTTCATGTCATGGGCTGTAAATGCAATGTCCTGTCCGGGACTGAAATACAGTTGTCATCGTTGACCCCATTCCTCTGCAGAACGTCATATATATTATATGCGTGCACGCTCAATTCGAGGTGATGTGTAAAGAAGGAAGCAAAATGCAAATGTTGACTTGGGCATTCGCGGCTTTTTGTATTGTATTGGAGATAAATGCACAAGAAGTCTGAAAACTTTTGTCGCGAAAGTACAATTAAGTTCTAAAACTATCAAAAAAGTGCAATCAAATTGTAAAATTTGTTGCAAAAGTACAATCGAGTCCTAAACATTTTCAAAAAATGCAATCAAGTCTCAAAATATATTTTGAAAGCACAATTAAGTCCTAAAATTTTTTAAAAATTCAATCAATAGAAGGAATTATTTGGACCGATTTAATAAGTTTTAAGACTTAATTGCACTATTTGAAAGTTTTAGAATTTATTTATACTTTCATGGTAAGTAGTGGATTGGGTTGGTACGCGAGGCAAGCACCATTATCGTGCTTCATGCTTTTCTCTTCCCGCCCGAAACTCATCTCCAGAGCTCGCCGCACGCTCGAATTGAACTTCACCCATCGCCGCCTTTTCTCTTCACTCTCTCACGAACAATCTCAACCCAGCTCGTCGCGCTCATCCTCTCCCGCCCACAATGAACTCCTCGACTTCTTCGATCGTCTCCTTCGACAATGCTACTCGGCTGAACAGCCGGGACGCGTCCACGCACGCATCATCGTCGCCGGCGCTGCTGATTCCGCGTTCTTGGCGGCTCGGCTGGTGTCGATCTACGCCTGGTGCGGGCTTCTCGACGATGCCCGCAAAGTGTTTGATAAAACGCCCGTGGAGTGTAAGTCAAATTTGCTTTTGTGGAACTCGATCTTGAGAGCTTATACCTCTAATGGGTGTCATGAAGAAGCTTTAGAGCTGTATGTTGAGATGAGAAAACTCGGGGTTTTGGGTGATGGGTTCACTTTCCCATTGGTGATGAGAGGTTGTGCCAAAACGGGTAGCCCAATCTGGTGCAGGAATGTTCATTGTCACGCTTTGCAAATGGGCTTGCACCATAATTTGCATGTGGTGAATGGATTGATGGGTATGTATGCGAAGCTTGGGCAAATGGTCATTGCGCTTCAGCTGTTTGATAGAATGGTTGCTAGGAGCTGTATTTCATGGAACACGATGATCTCGGGCTTTGCATTGAAATTCGACTGTGATGGGGCTCTTATGATGTTTCAGCGCATGGAGTCTGAAGGGGTGGAGCCAAATGTGGTCACATGGACATCGTTATTGTCGAGTCATGCCAGAAGCAGCCGCCATGTCGAAACTGTGGAGTTATTTGGTTCGATGAGGATGAGAGGAATTGGTCCCAGTGCTGAAGTACTAGCTGTGGTTTTATCTGTTTGTTCTAATATGGATGCACTCCACATAGTCAAAGCAATTCATGGACTTGTTATAAAAGATGGTTTTGAAGCTTATTTGATTGTGAAGAATTCATTAGTACGTGCATATGGGAAGCAAAGACAATTAAAAGCTGCTAGTCAATTGTTCCTTGAAATGGAATCCAAGAACATAGTCAGTTGGAATGCTCTAATTACATCGTATGCAGAGTCTGGATTATGCGACGAGGCTTTTGAAATATTCTCCCAGCTCAAGAAATCCGATAGTTGTTCATTGGCAAGGCCCAATGTAATAAGTTGGAGTGCCATCATCGATGCATTTGCTTCTGCAGGGAGAGGGAGAGAGTCTTTGGAACTCTATAGAGAAATGCAGCTTGCCAAAATCGCAGGCAATGCTATAACAGTCTCTAGTGTCTTATCAGTTTGTGCAGAGTTGTCAGCACTCAACCTTGGTCGGGAAGTCCATGGCCATGTGGTTCGGGCTTTGATGAATCATAACCTCCTGGTGGCGAACAGCTTGATCACAATGTACATGAGATGTGGATGCCTTAATGAGGGGAGCCTGGTCTTCAAGAAACTTGTTGTGAAGGACTTAATCTCTTGGAACTCAATGATTGCAGGGTGTGGAATGCACGGTTTAGGAAAAGATGCAGTGAGATATTTTGATGGAATGGTCAAAACTGGAATTGAGCCAGATGAGGTCACTTTTGTTGCTGTTCTTTCTGCTTGTAGTCATGCAGGGCTTGTTGTTGAGGGTCGTAAACTCTATGATCGAATGACTGAAGAGTTTGGAATTGAGCCACGGATGGAACACTATGCATGTCTAGTTGATCTGTTGAGCCGATCTGGTTCCTTGCAGGAAGCTAAAGAGATAGTAAAAGCCATGCCACTGACGCCTAATGTTTGTGTTTGGGGAGCTCTTCTTAGTGCTTGTAGGTTGTATAGAGACACAGATTTTGCGGAGGCAACAGCCTCACACGTTTTCAGTCAGAATTTGGAAACCACGGGAAGCTATATGCTTCTCTCTAACATTTATGCTGCAAATGGCCGGTGGGATGATTCTGCAAGACTGCGGATTTCTGCCAAGGAGAAGGGTTTGAAGAAAGTTCCAGGCCAGAGTTGGATTGAGTTGAGTAATAAGTTCTATATGTTTTCGTCCGGGAGGGCCTTGCAATTGGGTATGGAGGATGTTTATGGTGTTCTTGAAGAATTGACACTTCAAATGGAAACTGAAGACAGTATACCTGCGATATTATTTAAGACAAGTAGCTGAAAATGATTAATTAGTCTCTGTTCTTAGAATTGCTAATCTCTTCACCCATATGGCCCATAGATTATTGGAAATTCTCTGGAGTCTTTACAGATTTAGCTGGAAGATGACAAAAAAGGTTTCGATGACTATAACTCAGAATTCTACCCATTGTTTAGATGCTTCTCATGACTTGCAGTGATTAGTTTGTGGATAGGTTTCTCTGTACCAGGGTAACTGTGCATACTGTTTAGGTCACGTGTGATGTCACTGTCATTGACCCTTCAAATCTAATTGAAAGTTTCAGCCATATTTCTGCGTACTTTTCTTTTTTTCCTTTCTCAGAGGCTTTTTAATATACATATGTTTAATATGATAGATTCTTGTGAGATTTTATAGGACCATTGCCAACTGTTCTAAAAGCTTAAGCTTTTACATAAAGGCGTGGTTTAATATTTAAATATTTTTACACTCCCCCTCACGCTTAGTTTGGTCTTTTTGCCTAGTGCTAAGCGTGGAAATATGTCATTGAGGAGGCAAATAGGGGCATGGAAAGATTTGAACTCAGGACCTCCTTCTCTGATACCATGTGAGATTTTGTGAGACCACCGCCAACTGTTTTAAAATCTTGAGCTTTTAGATAAAGGCGTGGTTTAATATTTAAATATTCTAACAATTCAATATTTCTAATCACCTGCAACGCTGTGAAAGGACTGTTGAGGTTATATCATGTGATCAGCTGATGTGATCAGATCACCATGAATCAAAACATAGTCGAGACATTCAAGAGTGCTAAGAATCCAGAAAGTTGGAGGGTAATGTGGTTATCTGTCTGCAACTAGTCTAATTGGCATGTTCACTTTTCAGTGAATAAGTTGTGGGAACTCTAGTTGTGGTTAGTTATAAAATTGGGTCAGAGAAGGAATTAGGATGCACCAGAAGGAATCTTATGGAAAAGGAAAAGGGAGAAATACAAAATAGAGACGTTCTAATTCTAGGATCCAGGGTAATTGGAAATTTGAGGAGAGTCTTCGTGGAGGAAAAGAATTTGCAGTGTAATGAACACAGTGGATGCATGTGAATAGACCGACACAAACAGTATTTCGAGTTTTGAGCGATATTGCTAATGTTTCGAACAATGTTGTTTATACTCAGCAGGCATATAGAAGTTGGCTTATACCTAAAGCAGGAAAATTGTGGATTGAGCAGCTCAGATGTTCGACAAGTACCTGGCTTGATTCATATTACTGTGCAGGGGGAAGAAAGTTTTGCCAGTCGTTTCACATCACAAGATGTTTGTTAGAGTCGGTTTTGTCTCCGACAAGTCTCCAAGAGTTGCACATAAAAATCGAGCTGAGTGAGACCCTCTTGTTTATTGCTGGTGGGTGGCACCTGATGTCTCGTAGCATGCTACTTTTGCATTTACATGAGTTTGGCTTCAACTGCATCTTAAGAAAGCAGTGTATGATTCAACTCAGTAGAGAGCAAAACATGATTTTCCATTTTGCTCTTTTTCATGAAGGATACTATTGGTCACCCAAGAGGAGTTAGAAAGGATGTCTCCACCTCTGCCTCACAGTATATCGACTCCCCAGCCGTGTCCCATGTAAAATCTTGCTAATTTTCTTCAGTCTTGTCACATAACTGATATTTGGGGAGTATTGTGGCAATTATAAGATTTTGCAGGTATCGAGGATCTTTGGAGTGTGAAACCACTCGTGTTGGGAAAGAGAATGGCTGAAACCCACATTAAGCCAGCTAGTAGCAAGAGAGAAAAAATCCCGTTATTGTACACTGTTGTCATTCTATTTTGTTTTCCCTTTGCTTCGCATTAGAAAGATTATTGCTTTTTTTTTACCTGCACGAATACTATGATTACTAATCACATTCATGAATGTGAAATGCATGCTGAAATTTGAATTGATATTGGGTGGAATTTCATACTACCACATTGCGTATTGCCTGGAGTGACTTCCTTGTTATATCTACAATCTTGCATTGCTGAAGGACTGTATGAAAGAAAACATGCTTGGAGAGCTCACTGAATTCAGGCCTGACCTAGGAAGGCTTTAAAGATGGAAATATTCTCACTGAGGGTGGGGTTCTGCCTCAGGCTCTCAGCTCAACATTGTTGTGAGGCCCAACATTTTAATCAAGCCAAGCCCGAGGTGGAGCAACTCTTTCTCTATAGTCCATCCAGTTGAAGAACAATATTCCAAAAGCTCTAGAACTTTGCATACAAATTTTCGAGCTTGGGCAGGTTTGATCAGGCGGATTGAGGAACCCAGTTCTGCTGACACTTTGATCGGTAGTCTCTCATCTGGGGTGCTGGTATGCAGAGCTAAGCCTACCCAAATGCTGGGCACTGGGCATGGAAACTTTTCTGATTCTCCTTTTGCCAGGGAAGCTTTTTGTGCCTTGCAGATATATTATCTACTGCTGCTAGTCTTTCACTGCTTAACATTCACGTGAATACTCATATAGCTCTGAGGAAATATTTTGGGCTGTAGATGAAACTTATTCTTTGAGCATGTTGTAGCACCTGATTGACATGAATCCCCAAAAGTGGTTCCTCATGGATAAGTTCATTCATGGATGAGAGCTGAAGTTACTGCCTAATCAATGAGTTACATAAGTAATTTTAGCATATTGCAACCACAACTTCTTGACTTGTCCAAATGGCCACCACATAATCATATAAAAGATAAACGTGCCAGCAAATTTTGAGATCCTATTCTTTAAGCTAGTTAGGAATATGCAGGCTTGCTTGCACACAGACCCTGCACAATGGCACCCTCATATTCTGTCATAGATCAACCTTTGTTTGGATAGACTTGAATGCGGTAGCTTACAGTCTGTAACGCTTTGAATTTTCTTTGCTGCGACTTTAGGTATTGTGCTTTTGTAGTGTTTATTATGGGGTTGCATAGTAAATACTTCCTCTGGGGGATCTTCCGCAATGCTAAGAGCATTCTTGATTGTCAAAAGTTTGCATGAGGAGCTCCATGTCCATCCACCTCTCTGTTGCAGACCCACTCAAATAATGGTCATCTCAACAGTGACAAGAGCAGCGCAATTGACTATCACTAGAATTGATGACCTCTCAAGGAATTCTTCCAAGGGGGCTGTACAAGCTGTGAAGAAGGAACTGTAGAAGAGATTACTTTGCCTAGTACAGACTTTGCAAAGAGCTTTCAGGTGAAGGTACTTTGCTGAAACAAATTAGTGATTGCTTTGGAATTATAATGCTTAACCACATGGGATACTCTTCTGGCAGGAACATGCCCAAGGTGTGGTTGTGGATCTTGGCAACTAATTATACCCGCTTGCCACTTGTTGAAACCACATGCTGCCTCAAAATTAACGTCGAAAGAGAAGATAGATGTTCTTAACGGGTCGGTCCATCCAGTGGGGTGGAAACTGCAAAACAATCTAATCAGCAAGTGAAAGTTGAAGTCCAAGCAAGAGATCACATCAGAAAAGCATGATGTCTTTGAAAGGAGTCCAAAACTACCGCCTACGATTTGAGAAACTCAATAAATGTGGAGAAAAGGTTAGTGTGTCGGAACCGGGCAGTCTGTTTGGGAATTGGGTCAAATTGGACACCAGTGAGATCTCCAGGGGAAACATAGGTTCTGCCGGAGCCGGGGGAACAAGTGCATTTCTCTTCTGGGAAATAAGTGTTGGGTTATAGCCTTTAAGGGGAGTAGTTTGGCTGCAGACTTGTGGGCTATTCGTCAAGGTTTGAAGTCGGTTTGGAACAGAGGCCACTGGCAGGTTCTGATGGTGTCAGACTCTTACACGGCATTGAAGGGTTTGAAGACGGCTTTGCGGGCGAGCGATCCTAATGGCCATCTTATCGAAGGTTGCAGAGACCTCATGTTACGCAATTGAGATTGCGCTGTGAGTCACATGAGCTGTTCAAAGAACGCTGTCGCCACTTGGTTGGTGAACCGTTCAGAAGTTAATTCTTGGGGGCTAAATGAATTAGACGATCCACCTCAGGAATTAGCTCCTAGTTTGAAGAACCAGGAC
Source organism: Metrosideros polymorpha var. glaberrima (assembly GCA_001662345.2). NCBI lineage: Eukaryota > Viridiplantae > Streptophyta > Magnoliopsida > Myrtales > Myrtaceae > Metrosideros > Metrosideros polymorpha. The sequence continues at coordinate 2,708,722 of BCNH02000002.1, forward strand.
AATGGGATCTCCCCACCAAGTTGATTGTTAGGCTCCGGATTGCTTTGGTCGAAGAGCACAAAAGGAAAGTATTAACCAACACCTCCCTGACTTCTCTACCCTCTGGAAATATGCGAAATATCTCTCAGCTTTTGTACTGCTCTATGTATCGTATAGCTGGTTTCAGATGCTCAAATTTTTTTGTAGAGTTACTGATCATCGCCTCATTCAGTGGAAGCTTAGAAATTGTGCGGCAGTGAAAGTTATGAAATTGTTGTCCAAAACCAATTCCATATCGTTCATGGGCTGTAAATTCCGTGCCCTGTCGGCGACTGAATTATAGTTGCTATGTTTCCTCGTCAATCGTCCAATTGAGACACTTAGCCTCTGCCATCCCGGATAGGATGCGCTCCACCTCATGGAGGTGGCGAGATCATAACAACGAAGCGGCAAACTATATTTATGAGGACTCCAAAGTTAGATTGGTGTCATCTGTAAACACGATGTATATAGCTCTCCTTTAACCATACAGAAAGGATCATAGTATTGTCACAGTTACAGTAAAAAAGACTAAAGACACTGACCAAAAAAGTTTTCAGACAACAACAAAATGAAATGCAGTTGCTCCTTCGGAGAATTTGATAATTTAGGACGTGGACTTCGATTAGCAAGCCCCGCACGCATATGAGATGATGTCATGCCCTGAATCAGCATGAGAATAGGATCCTGTGCCTTCTTCAAGTACTTGCTGCCCTCTTCAATTAAAACTATGTAAAGAACAAAAAAATGGGCAACGAAATGCAGGCCTGTACAAGACAAAAAAAAACAAAATGCAGGCCTGTAAAAGCGTTGTCCCTAACTTAGGGAATGGTTCAATGAAGCAAAACTGAATCGAGTATTTCATCTTCGGTATTTCAGCATAGCGTGGCCTGTCTCTCCCAAATGCTTATGCAATTTGTTCCTGGTTATCGTAACACAACGAAAAAATTAATAAAGGGAAGTATAGCAAGGACTAGGCACCGTGCTGATCAAATGACCATACAATTTTATTACCTGGACTCAAATTCCTGTCCACAGGTCTCACAAAAATTGTCAGGATTCTTCGCTGATGCCTGCATCAACATGTATATCCAGCATTAGGCAAACTTCGAGCAAGCTCTAATACAAGATCATGGACATCTAGCTCCTGGAGTAATGCAAGGATATAGAGACAGGAAAGCCAAGACTGAGGGCGAAAACGCTGGTACACCAGAAGCCCTCTTTTTCTGGTCTATTACTCACAAAATTTCCAAATAATGCTAGACCAATAGATTTGCAACTCCTTTACGTAGGAAAGAGCAAAAGTAAATACCCATGACTTTTTAAAAGTGAGAAACCTCGACAGCAATGAATTATGGTAACATTCAAAAGCCATGAGGTGGGAAAAGATATGCTGCTATGAGATGACGCGTAACTTCAATGAAAGAGTATCAAGCAAAATGACAACATGTTCACTTACCTTGGCTTTCCTCCCTTTGGGTGCATTGTTTGATTTAGTGATCAGATCTTTCTTTCCCATCCTCTTTCTGTCAGAAGACTGGTTTAGAGTTTGATTTTTCGCCACTCCATTGCCTCCCATAGCTTCCCTTTCATCTTTCTGAGGAAACTCGCAAGCCGAGCCATCCACGACGGTACCATCATCTCCGTTTGTTCTATCACTCTGATCATTAGCTTGACTATTAGTATCTGCATCTTCTCCGTTGTTCTTTCTGAACCTCTCTTTCTTAACCCCACGATTCCTCCTGGTGCTTTTCCTGTTATCATACTCCATGAATTCTTCTTCACCATTTTGTGCATCGACTTTGGAAGACGCTCTAACCTCCTGCATTGCAGCCATTTTCCTTCTATTCTTGCGCCCGGACAACATTGCCTCAAGAATACTCATTTCATCGAGTTTGTCATCGTCATCGTCATTGTGAGAAGATCCTTCCATCTCCTTAGTCCCTTCTTCCTTGTTGATTTCATCAACATCGAAGAACCTCTCTTCCTCACTCATCTCACCCCCTTCCTCAATCTGATCCTTCTCTTCCTCCTTAATTTCCAAATCATCCCTCATCCTCTCTTCTATCTCCACCACCTCATCTTTCTCAACTCCTGTCACCTCAGCATCCTCGTTCTCCTCCTCCTCCTCATCATCATCATCCACCTCAACAAATGACTCCTTCAATGCGGCGACCTTCTCCTTATGCTTTTTTGACTTCTCGTGATTCTCCCACTGCTTCTCGCTCTTAAACTTCTTTCCGCAAGCGACACAATAAAGCTCTTTCTCCTCACTACTCTCTCCATCTTCATCTTCCCCTAAAGACCCTCCTTCTTCACCTGCTTCCTCCTCGACCCTCGCCCACTCTGGCTCCTCGTACGCCTTTGCCTTCTCCATCCTCTCCCTCTCCAACCGCTTCTTCCTCTCCCTCTCCTCCTCCCTCCTCTTCTCATTCTCCATACTCCTCTTCACCATCATATCAACCACTCTCTTATCCCTCTTCTTCACAAACTCCGCCAACCCCCTCACTGTCTCATTGAATTCCCTCCTCGCCTTTTTCCTGAGCTTCTTGTTCTCCTCCTCCATCACTCTCCTCGACTTCCTGTTCACGCCCGCCGCAGCATCATACATGTCCATCCACATAAAATCCATCACCGTGCAAAAACCTAGCCAGTAATTATAAAACGCCGTCACCTGCGTGTACGGACTCTCCAGATTGCCCATAAGCGGCGCTTCCCTCACCGAATCGAGCCCCAACCCCATCTTCCTCGCGTAACTGATTTCATTCGCGTAAATCTTATCAAACACATCCGCATACACCTTATAGAACCCCTTCCCCGAATCGGAATATCCCGAAAACACGGTATTCGAGAAGTACGAGAACAGATTCGGGACAGGTGAATTCGACGTCGAGCTACTGCGATCGGAGAACAAGATTTGCGAGCGGTGGGAATCGTACCAGGCGCGCTCCTTGGGATCGGAGAGGACCTCGTAGGCGTGAGCGAGCTCTTGGAACTGAGCGGTGGCGTCCTCCTGGGACAAGCCGGACTGGACGAGCTTGTCCGGGTGGCGTTGGAGGGCGAGCTTCCTGTAGGCGACGCGGATTTCTTCGGCAGTGCAGTCGCGCGATAGGCCTAGGACCTCGTAGTGGCACCGCTTCTCCGATGCCATCGACGCCGCCGCCGCCGCCGCCTCGTCGGAAATGCGAGAGAGAAATTCTCCAAGGACAGTGATGTACTGGAGAAATCAACTCGATGATCTCGTCGATTCTTCGACTAGGGTTTATGCAGATTCAGCAAGCTCTGCAGAGTATTCAACGGGGGATTTGCCCCAACGGAAGAGCTTCTTCTAATTTTTGCAGCTTCAAATTGCAGGAGGAAACTCACGCTTAATAGTTCTTAAATTTTCAATATAGTCGCTAATTTTTAATTTATTCAATCTAGTCCCTCAACTTTTCATAATATAATCAAATTAGCCCTTTGTAATATTGATAACTTTCATGATTACACTATTCTTATGGAATTTTACAATATTTTTTTCATTTCGATCACCTTCCTAAATTAATTTTTTTAAAAAATTATGTGTCTTTCTAAATATTAATGTAAACCTATGACAAATTTCAAAAAACCCAAAACTAGTACATGCATTAAACATTTATCTTGGGAAAAATTTCAAATAAAAAAACCTGAAGTGCCATCATTTTTTCAAATAAAGGTTTGAAGTGGATGTTGTTTCAATTAAGGACTTGAAGTTGACATTATTTCAAATAAGGGCCTAAAGTTGCCAAATAATCTCAAATAAATGTCTTATTTTAGGAGCACTTTCGTCATTTTATATTTTTATTAAATAAAATAAAAAAATAATACTTAAAAAACACAAAAAAAAAAAACAAAAGGAAGGGCAAGGGCAGCAACACTTGCCGCCACCGCCCTTGCCGCCGGAAAGGGCCGGTGTGGGTCATCGAGGCCTCGGTGAGGGCCAACAACCCT
>BCNH02000002.1:2712725-2726338 GCA_001662345.2 Metrosideros polymorpha var. glaberrima
TTGAAGTTGACATTATTTCAAATAAGGGCCTAAAGTTGCCAAATAATCTCAAATAAATGTCTTATTTTAGGAGCACTTTCGTCATTTTATATTTTTATTAAATAAAATAAAAAAATAATACTTAAAAAACACAAAAAAAAAAAACAAAAGGAAGGGCAAGTGCAGCAACACTTGCCGCCACCGCCCTTGCCGCCGGAAAGGGCCGGTGTGGGTCATCGAGGCCTCGGTGAGGGCCAACAACCCTCGCCAATCGAGGCGAGGGCCCGGCCCTCCACCCAAAGCTAGGTGAGGGTTGCCGGCCCTTGCCCAACGACAGTGGTCCTTAGCGATGGTCGGGATCCTCCCAACTCTAGGTGGGGGCCTGCAACCCACGCGCCGGTCACCAAGGGTCGCCAAGGCCTCGTTGAGGGTCGGCGACGAGGGAGGCAGCAGCCCCTTGTCCCCCTTTTTTTCTTTTTTTGTGTTTTTTTTTGTGTTTTTTTAATATTTTTATTTTATTTAATCCAAAAAGTGAAAAGATGAAAATGCCCTTAGGTTAGGCCCTTATTTGAGATTATTTGGTCACTTTAATCCCTTAATTGAAATAAAATCCACTTTAGACCCTTATTTAAGAGAATAAAGGCACTTCATGTCCTTATTTGGAATTTTCCCTTTATCCTATGTTAGTTTCTATCAAATTTTATCGTAAAATTGTTGAGATGGATGACATATGGTAATAACTCACTTGATGGGGCAAATCCACGTGAAATCCGTAACGCTCTCTTTCTTTGTTTCTTCAATTAGCCTTAATTTGAAAACAAATAGGCATCTACCTTCCGTTAGTTTCTGTTAAATTTTACTATAAAATTATTGAGCTCGATGATATATGGCAATAACTCAGTTGACATGGCAAGTTTACATGGAAATCCATAACTAACTCTCTAACTCTCTCTCTCTCTCTCTATTAGAACACAAAAAACCCTAGATCGTCTTCCAATGAACTTCATTAGTAGAGCTGGGAGAGAGAGTGTTATGAATTTTCACATTAACTGAGTTATTGTCATGTGTCATCTAGCTTAGTAATTTCATGGTAAATTTGACGGAAGCTAACAGAAGGTAAATGTATTACGAGTATACTAGTTTGAAATTTTTGGTGACCCAAAAATTAGTTTTGGGAAAAATTTGTCGCTTGTGTATCAATTTGGGGTTTTTAGTGATAAAAAAAATTAGTTTTTGGTGAATTTGTCACATGTGTACCAATTTAAGATTTTTCATGATATTAACCTTTTATTCATTCTAGTTCCCCAACTTTTAAAATCAAATTAGTCCTTTGCAATATTCACAAGTTTCATGATTACACTAGGGGTCTCGCTTTTTCCACTTCCTCTCTGGCTTATACTCTCCTTGAAATAGTATTTTGACTATAATATTCCTAGTGGGTCCAAACTTTTTAGCACATTATACCCATTGGTGATCATTAAAGTTAAAGGTGAGCCCGATTTTGTGATTTACTTTATTGTGCTTCTTTTTTCTTCTCTCTATCGTATCTCTTTATGTCTGTCATCTTCTTCTTGATTGCTACCTTCTCCACCCATGTCCTCCACCGCTCCTCCGAAGGCTCCATTGGCCACACCATTCGCTCACTTCACTACCTCACCGCCCCTCGTGGCCTTGACCCACCTTCATTGATACCTTCCCGACCATTGTATACTCTGCCATGAAGGGGTACAAGATTGGCTCAATAGAAATAATGTGCTAAAAAGGTGGGACCCACAAGGAATACTATAATCAAAACACTATTTCGGGGAGTGTGTTGGGTTGATATTTATGTTACTTTTAGTCTATCTATATATACTTATGGGAATATTCAAACATAATATAGCTCGAATATTAACGCAAATGATCTAGTTTTACTATTAAGGAGATTATAGCTAAAATATACTTAATTAGAACTATCGTAATAAGACCAAAAACCTAAAAAGATAGCATAGTTTTGTCAATTTAGGAAAATGATTGAAAAGAAAAGATAATTTAAAGGGTAAATACCACAAAAATACCATAATCTATACCCACAGTGACACGAATACTTAGAACTTTTTTTTGTGCCTCAAAAAACCCTAAACTTACCTGTAACACAAATACCTCAATTTTTTTGTGTCACAAATCCATCCAGGGTGTATTAAGTTTGGGTTTTTTTATAACACAAAAAAAAAAAAGTTTGAGGTATATGTGTCATAATGGGCAAGTTAAGGGTTTTTAGTGACACAAAAAAAAAAATTCGAAGTATTTGTGTGACGGTTGGCATAGTTTGTGGTATTAAACCTTTTTTAAATTATGACATTGGTATAATTATGAAAACTTGGGAATAATACTGAAGGACTTATTTGACTTTGTTGGAGATTTGAGGAACTAGATTGAAGAAATTTGAAAGTTTAGGGTCAATATTAAATATTTATAATAATCCAGAGACCAAATTGAACGAATTAAAAGTAATAACTTACATACTTGGCCAAAATTTAAAGATTTATTAATTTCATTTCCCCAGTTACAGGATTCATTTTGTCGTTCAGCTAACCACATGCATGGCTTGGGGCTTCTTTTCTCCCATTTTCTTTTCTTCTTCTCACTGAAAAACAAATTATGCACTTCCCACCGGACGCCAAAAGGGTCATTTCCTTTTCCTAGCGACATAATTTTCTCCTCAATGCTGTTCTTTTAAAAGTAAAAGGAGAAGCTTTTAGGATCTCAGTGTACAAGGTTTGTGGCAAAATGTAGCAGGCTCGTCTAAAAGGGTCGTTTCATTCTCTTCGTTTTGCTTTGCATCTTGTATTCAATTGGTAGCGAGCCATCTTGACTTGATGGCGCGCCAAAATTGAAGTAGTTCTGGTCCAAAGCAAGCCATCCACAATGGAAGTCATAATTGTTCGAGTATATAAGTCGAATCAGCCCATCAACTCGGGTAATTTTCTCACAGAGGAGAAACTTTTACAAATGAATCTTTCACTAAACAGATCCTAATAGTTTCATGACATCCCTATGAGAGTATTTGGCTTGGGCAAAGGCCTTCACTCGAAAAAATTTCCCCCTCACTGTTCTTTGCCTCTTTGAAGTCTCGCATGACACGCCAAAACGCGATCTTCCACCGAAGGAGAGAGCGAGCGCATCGGTCTTTCAGTTTTTCCAGCTCTATTTCCACGATAAGGTTCGACTTCGTGGATCTTAAAAAATGGTAGAATATGGTAAAATACAAATGCCCCATCTCCACCATAAAATCGGGATGGAAGATTGAAGATTCATGGTCACTAAGCCACTTCTGTTAAAGACCCAGTTTTGTCTATCGACAGAGTGGAAACTTCTTGCGGGTTATTGTTGTCCAGTTCTTCATTAAAATGGTCTCTCAGAAATTCAACAGCCATAAATGTGAGTGCGGAGGCTGGAATGTACCACGTTATCCTTGGCACACTCCCTCGGAACATTCCCTTTGCACCTTCTACCCGCCATATGCTACGAATTGCATCAAACCAGCCATTGTACCTGAGACAAGAAGCTATTAGAACTTCTCTCTCCATTAATTCTCAGTTCACTTGATTTAAGGAAAACCATGATCTGTGCACTCAGGCAAACTATTTCAAAAGCCCCGATAATAGTGCTAGCCGGTGTCTAAGAGAGACAGAACAGACAGGACAAGGCAGAGGAAGAGTCCTGAAAGCTTTGAGAGAGTGGTGAAACATCTACGATATGGTCTTTTCATCAATACAAAAGCCATGCATCTCTAAACATAATAGCAACAGGTTACCTTGTCGCCGATCCTTGCACTTGCAACCTCGTCTTGATGACATCCAAAGGAGTAGTAAGATAAGCACCAATACCTGAATGTATTAAAGAGCCTTAAATTGATCTTATGGTGCACAAAGATTACAGTAACAATAAAAATCTAATAAAACACTATAATGCATGAGCATGGACATACCACCAGCGAATCCACCTAATATAAGCCCTTCAACTGAACTGCTAAGATGGAAATTTGATTCTGATATCCACATCTGCTTGCTGTACTCTGTCATGTCTTTAAGTGCTTCATAAAACACGACCTGCAAAGATGTAAACTAGTAACTGGATGAAACACCAAAAAAAATCAGCATGCTTAATTATCTTCATGCGTAGCAATGGGAGTACGGAAGCAAATATAAAGGGAAGATAGCATGGAAAAGAATGGATTGGGCAATTGAAAAGAGAATTCATTTATTTTATTAACTTACCATAAGACCGGCAAATGGAACATCCCTAGCAAGTGTGGACCAGTACCTGCAAAGCATAGAAAAGGGGGTGATTCTCGGTATTGCAATGGCTAGAAATGACAAGGAAGTAAAGAAAAAAAAACCTGATAATCTTGAACATATCATTTATAACCGATTCTCAGCATTGAAATGTTTTTTACCAAAAGAAGAGGGGGTGATCTCTCTCTCTCTCTCATAAACACACACACACAAAAGGAAGTACAGAAAAAAAAACCTGATAATCCTGATAATATTGAACATTTCATTTATAACCGATTCTCAGCATTGAAATGTTTTTTACCAAAAGAAGAGGGGGCTCTCTGCATGTCTGCATTTGATGTGTAATGTTGATTGTTTATACAAACGAAATTGAATACGTATGCCGTCCATAAGAACCTAGGAAGTTTGACTGTAACAATTACCCTGCATAAAGTCCCCTCAATCCCTGCACCTTCCATATTGAAAAGCCAGCCTGAAACATTCCATTATAATAGCCATACATAGGGGCATTAGATTTCAAGGTAACTCTGTCTTTCTGGACTACTGATCTCCATGACGATTTGGTGCCTTGGACCTGCATACGCTGCTTCATGACTTCACATGGAACATATACAAAAGAACCTAGGGTATCTCCTGAAATGAAAAGAGTTTGATTAGAGTTTTGAGCCATCAGAGGTATGACAGTCATTGATCAAACCAATTTGAATCCAGAGGGTTTCCCCTAATTTTTCATGCATCATGCATTGGTTGCATAAATTGGAAATCATACGTATAAGACATTCATGTCCAAAGGGGAAAAATCAAAAGAGAGATGCACATTGCTTGGTTAAGCAGAAAAGTTATAGGAGTTCAGCATAGTATACCAAGTGCTCCAGCAAAAAAATGAGACCAGTGCCCCCCAAGATCAGGATTTGATTCTTCAATCCACTTCTTGGTGGATTCTATAAAACCAAAATACGTTGCTCCAGTCGCAAGAGATCCAGTTACTCCAGGCGCTATACCTCTATAAAAACCTACAGTGAACATAATGTACACACCATGAGCAATGCACCAATAGTACAAGATCAAAGGTACTAAAAAGTATGACAACAAGAAAGTTGTACCCCTTAATCCGTCTGCAGACCACACTGAACGGACCATCTGGAGTATACTCTTTTGATTCTGATAAAAAATTGCATCCACATGTATCCATGCATCATTTATTGGCAGGCAAAGCAGGAAGAGCCAAGTGAGACACTCGAGAACAACTCAGGGACACTTCTTTCTCAACCATGTCACACTGGTTTTAGGCGACGCCGCAGCATTAAGTAATACATGCTACAAACGCGACACGATAGTTTGTGTTTGTACCTGATTCCCACTGAGAATTGCCTGACTTTGAATCCGTGTCTTGACTGTATCAACTGGGTGCATTATTCCTTCGCCAAACGCCCCAGCAGCAGCACCCCACAAGAACTCCCTCCATACTGTGCTCAAAAATGAAATTCAACCATCAGAAAATTCATAACTTCACAGAAGAAGCAAGCAGAGAACTAATAGAGGCCTCAATAACTTCTCCCCAACAGAAACCATGGAAGTTGATCATCAATTATCGAGATATGGGACCTGCTGAATTAATTTACATATGAACTAATCAATTTTCATGCTTCCAACAGTAGATAAACTACGAACCCCATGGACGAACTCGGTCCCGACAACACCTGATTAAGACAAGAGTGGGAAATCAACATGAAGAGAACGCTCCGGCTCATATGCTACTTCACGAGGTAAACAAACCTAAACCCGTCTCACTCTACTCGTTTCCTGGGGAGGAAAAGTAATGATCAATAATTTCAGCTCAGCTCGTGCTGATCAACGACTCCAAACAGAGCATTCCCATCGACTCGCGAGCCGCCGCGAGAATTTCACTACAGTACGACACCTTCCAGCAGAGTAACGATGCGACGAAATCGAAGCCTCGGTTCATCTAGACCAAACTATGAGGTACGGAACATCTTGTAGTGATGATTTTTTTTTTTTTTAGAAAGCAAGCGCGCAGGGAGTCGACGATCGAAAATGGCTCACCGAAGAACTGATGGTGATCAGCAGTGGCCGAACGCGGAGCTGCGTGTCGCTTTCCGTTCGGACTTGAGCTACGATCCGCCATTGATGTCGCGGGAGCGCTCTGCAACTCTAGGGTTCTCACGGGTTTAAGCTTTTTTCCCCCAGTTTCCTTTTCGGGGGTTTAAGCTTCGAGCGCTGCGGTGGGAGCTGAGGCCGTTTTCCAGTTTCGGCGAAAACGACGTGTCGTTGCGGGCCCCAGACCCCGGGGGATGGTAAATGCGAAGGAGCGCACTGCCGTTTTTGCGCCTTTGGATCGAAAACGACAGCTTATGTAGGCTGGGCTGGAGTAAATGAACTATATAGCCATTGCTTAAAGGCTCCTATCCAAAGCCCATTGCTAAGCCCAATGAGATTTGCTGATCTTTATGCATTAGCGCCGATATGATCGCACCCGGTGAGATCCTAGCCGTCAATTCGTGCCTTCGACGAGATGTAAATAAAGTACTATTTTTTTCTTTTGCTTTTTCTTTAACGACACTTTCATTTAAACAGTCACATAGAATCGAATGCGATTTTTCGCTTCCCATTTTGAGGGACTTTGGTAACATTGAACCGATCAATTTAGGTGAGCATAGCAAAAGTCTCTTTAGGAAATGAAGACCGCAAAGAGCATACTGCTATGGCTCCATTTCAATAAGATTGATTAGAAGTATGTCGATGAGAAAATGAGAAAAGTTTTCTCGCTAGTACATCGATTCAAGTGCCCATAACATAAGAAAATAATGTACTTACGATAAGTTTTCCACAAACAAACGAGCCCTAAAAAGTATAGCTCTTTTTTTCCGAAGAACTAGAAAAGGATCAAATTATCAAATTAGGAGTTGACTCGATTAGAATAGAATCGTCTACTTATAATCAAAATCATAAACCGATCTAAAATGACTTAAGGCCTTTTTGATGATCCAATTAAGTGTTGAAAACTAAAAATTCAACACTTAATGAGGTTGTACTCATTTGATACTTTAAATAGAATTGACTTAAATTAATAATTCAAGCCCACCATCCACTTAATTTGGTAAACAAAGAGAGGAGTTACTTCAGTCCACTCGGAATAAAAATGAAGTTCGGCTAAAAAATCATCTAACGAAATATTGACGGAGAATAAATGCGTCACATAAATACATGTTTTGGATTTTTTATATCACAATAAAAAAAGTCTAGGGTAAATAGGTCATAGTGGGCATAGTTTGGCATATTTGATATCATAAAAAGAGTTTAGGATAAATGTATCACAGTGGGTATAATTTGAATTTTTTTTTTACTTTTTTGCTAAAGATTATCACCAATAAAAAATGAATACTTCAATTTTGCCCTTCCACTTTTTCATGACTCGTGCAGAGTTGGGGTGCGTTTGATAACCTTCGATAATTTTTAATTCTACTCCATATTACTTCTGAAATAGAAATGTGTTTAGTAAAAAATTACTTATTGAGCAATTTTTTATTTTTGAATCATAATTGTGTTTGGTAAAAAAAATGATTCTCTAGGGTCAGAAGTGATTCTAGTCAAAGGTGATTATTTTATATTTTCATTTCTCATTTCTGTCTCACGCTCGTAGGCTGCCACCTACCGCTGCTGGCCGCCGCCATCGCTGGCCACCAATTGTTGCCTGCCGCCGATCGTTGGTCCCCATCAATGGGCTTGTATCGTTGGTCGCCAGTCACTAGGTGATTATCGGCCACCGTCGGTTGCCGATCCTCGGCCGCCATTTGGTAAATTTGTCAGAAGCAAAAATAAAAATAGGGTGCGTTTGGTAAATATTTCAAAAATTTATTTTTCATTCTCTTTTAGAATTGTTGAATTCTGAAAGAAGAAAAAAGAAAACAAACGCACCCGAAACGGCGTCGCACTTCCTTCTCAACTCAGCCGAGCTGAGTTCGGCTCGCGACAAAGACCGAGCCGATTCTCACACGAAGCCACAAAGCGAAGCTCGCTCTGTCTCTCTCTCTCTCTACAGACGAAGCAACGAAAGAGAAGGAAAATTTCAGCTCCACTCGGATCTATCCGCAGCAGCAGAAGCTATTAGGGTTTTCAAAACCTCGCCCACCCCCCGAATCGAAGATCGACAATGGCAATGGCTGCTCTCCGACGCGAAGGGAGGCGATTCGCCCCTCTCCTCTCTCCCCGCCCGATCGCCGCCGCCCGGTCCTCCCTGTTGCCCGAGTAAAGCACTTCCTCGTCATCTCTGATACCCGCATTCACGAGCGCTGTTTGGTGCTTCGCGCGTGCGTTTCTATCCGGTCCGGTCTGGGCTTGTGTGCTTGAAGCGATTCGATTTGCGTTGCGTTGCGTTGAGGTAGGGTAGGTTAGGTAGGGTAGCAGCGGAATTCCTCAATTCGTGACGGGCGTGAGAAATGGTTCTTGTCTCGAGGGCGTGATTGCTTTATGTAGAGCTGAGCCTTGATTCATGATATTGGCTCCGAATGTTGCTCTCCTGGTCCTGATTTGCTTTACCACATACGTGGAGATTTTGTGCCTAAAGATTGAGGAACTTTGATATTCATTTTTGTGGTGTATACTGCGTGTCAGTTTCTTCCTGGTTAAATATGAAATCGTCGGATTTGTTATCGTTACCCAGAGTTTCTTCTCAATTGCTATATGATGCCAATCATCACCCATTTCGAGAAAGATTGTGCAAATGTAGTTCATTGTCCGAAGAATGTTGCAACCAAGCAAGCAAATTTTCGATCGACAGTTGGAGTATGACCTTCATAAACGAGCCATCATATCGTACATTGAGTGTAAACTGTAAAGTCCAATGAAGTTTGTTTTCTCATTTGTTTTTTCTGCTCTTTCCTCTCTGAGAACATGTATTTGCGCCTTTGCTTCATCATTATTTTTCTTCTGCTCAGCCAAGTTACTGATTGATGCTCCCGCACTGCTCACTAGACATTTTATTGAATTTGTTTAGTATTAGCAGATGACCGTGCTAAGGAAATGCCTCCGATCATACTGCATTATCCAACTTCTGTTAAATAGTGTCTGAGATACAAAATTACGCATCATAATCCAAAGGACTAGTTTTCCCTATTGACTCGCATCTATGTTAAGTATACCTGAATTTGAAACTACATTGGTTCTTCCTACATCTGTCTTTGCAAAGGAAAGACTGTATAATGGTCTCATGATTACAGTTTTTGCGTGGCCGATAATTAGATAGAGCTTTTTCTTAAGTTGCTTAGCTTATTGAACTGTGTTGTGTTGGCAGGGAAGAGGTTCCTTTTGGGGCTCGTTCTATTTCAACTCAAATAGGTAAGAGTAATCTTCTCTTGATTTCTCATGAATTCATCTTTTGATGCTTTCTTGTTAAGGTATCATTCCAATGAGCTGAAAATTGATCAGTTCTATATGTTGAAATACCCGATCCTGTGTTTTTTCTCTATGCAGTAAGGAACAGGATGAAGAGTGTGAAGAATATTCAGAAGATCACCAAGGCTATGAAGATGGTTGCTGCCTCAAAGCTACGAGCAATTCAAACTAGAGCTGAAAATTCCCGTGGCCTGTGGCAACCATTCATTGCTCTTCTGGGCGACACCCCTAGTATGTTCATTTACAAACAATTACTTCTTACATCTACCTTTGGTATAAGTATATTGGGGTGGCCATTAACTGCGATACCCTGCTGGAAGGGCATGGTTTGAATCTGATGCTCATAGATGACATCAACCTGAATGAGTGGCTCAAGAAATGGAAGTTTATACAGCTTTTTTAACTGAAAATTGGAAAGTTCATCATTTTTTTTGCTGAGGTACCTCGAACGCGTTAGTTTTTTCCCATGTTGGCTCTTGGCTTATATAATAACTTTGGGCAGGGATCTCTCTTAATTGACGTCGAGCAATATGACTCTACATAAAAGAGAAGATGATAGAAAGAAAAGTTATAGGTAATTGAGATTATTTTGGGCCAAGATTTTTTCAACAATAAAAGTAAGAGGGACGAATGTTGGTGTATAAAGTTCGAAGTTTTTCTTATCCAAATTATTCTTTTAATTTTTTATCTGCTGGCCTGTCTCCTCTGACTTTGACTTCCTCATCCTGTCTGTTATATGAAAGACAGTGGAACTAGGAAGCTTCATAAACAAGTGATTGTAGTGTAAGAAATTGTTGCGCTGACGTCAGTTGTTCGTAAAAGCGATTTTGTTTCTGGACAAACAATAATTTGATGCAGCTGAGAGTTTGACTATGTTTATATGCCTAAAGATTAATAATCACCCTCCTAAAGCAATCGAATCAAGAACAAAAATAAATAAAAAGAGCTCATGCAAACACAGAAAAGTAAAAAACTGAAGCACTGAAACATTTGAGCTGAAAAGAAGAAAATATTTAAATGGAAAGATTGGTAGTGACATTTGGAATGGCTTGTAGATGAAACGAAAGAATTTTGTGTTTTCATGAAGTTAAAATAACAGGACATGACTATCACCTTGAAAAGAGGAGCCTTTTTGGGCCCTGGAGTATGTTTGATAATTCATTTCTCTCTGTCTCTGTCTCTGTCTCTGTCTCTGTCTCTATGTATAATTATTCCGTATGGAATTACAGGCATTGATGTCAAGAAGAATGTTATAGTCACTGTTTCTTCAGACAAAGGGCTGTGCGGTGGGATTAATTCCACTTCAGTAAAAATAAGCAAGGGTTTACACAAGTTGAACTCAGGTACTGTTTGTAAGTAGTAGATGGTGATCTCCTATATTGGTCTAAAAGATTAGCGAGAATGCTTTTTACCAGTCATATAATTTAAAATGCTGCAGGGCCTGAAAAAGAACCAAAGTATGTAGTTGTGGGGGAAAAAGCAAAGGTTCAATTGGTCCGCGACTCACGAAAAGACATACACTTGACTATAACGGAGTTACCAAAAATTCCTCTGAACTATACTCAGGTTGGTTACTGTGTTTTTGGAATTCATATAGATAGCTTGTACCAGTTGAGTTGCTTAGTTGTATGCATTCATCGTACCAGACTTTTGAATTTTAGATTTTTTTTATTTCTGCTCTTTTGTTTTCTCTCTGCTTCTTGTCTAGTGATGCAGGTTCTCTCTCACTCAAACATACAACCCCCCCCCCCCCCCCAAAAAAAAAAAAAAAAAAAAAACACACACACACACGCACACACACTGAAAGAAGTATAACCAAAGCGCATGCATCAGATGGTACTTTTTCTTTTGTCGCACCATTATTTGCTGGATACTCTCTTTTGATTGGAAAAAAGGGCATATCCATCTAATTTTTATAAGTCTTGCAAAGTCAATTATTTTTCTGGTTCATCAGAGGATCCATTAAATCAGATGGTAGATTCTTTTAGGTTTTGATTGTTGCACACTCAAGAAGTAAATTTCTGTTTAAAAGTCATTTATCAGACCCCTTTGGGCCCTTCCTCATCCTTCGCATTGGTTTTCCCTGTCAGGTTTCTGTGCTGGCTGATGACATCATAAAGAACGTTGAGTTTGATGCTCTAAAAATTGTCTTCAACAAGTTTCAATCCGTTGTCTCCTTTTTACCAACAGTGTCAACTGTGCTGTCACCTGAGGTGACTTGAATTCTTTACCTTCGCTCAAGTCAGGTTTTAATCTTTTGTTGTTCCTGGGTATCATACTTGATGGGTGGTTGCATAGGTTGTTGAAAGGGAGGTGGAATCTGGTTCGGGTAAGCTTGGAGAACTAGACTCCTATGAGATTGAAGGTGGTTCAACGAGGGGAGAAACACTTCAGAATCTGGCTGAATTCCAGTTTTCTTGTGTAAGTACCACAATTTTCTATTATAGATAGTTTTTGCGACTAGGTCTGATTGTTTTTTGCTCCACTAGGTGGACGATTGTTGTTAGGCAAAGCAAGGATAAACCTTTAAAAGTTATGTGTATTCTACTTGTTTGCACTTTGCACTATTCATAATTTTTTTCTCATCTGTTTGTAGAAACAGATTTGACATATTACTTGCTTGTGAGTTACTTGTGATTGGGGTAATAAGTTTATGTATTTAGTAAGACTTTCTGAAGTAATTTTCTCCTTTCCCAAGTTTCCTGAAAAAAGAACTTTTGAATCAAAAGTAGCAACGAGCCAAGTACTATGACTACAGGAGGATATTTCATTGGCAGGGTTTATCTTGTAAGAATTATGTAGCTAAGCAGGATGTGAGAGTTGATGGAGTGACTACAGGCCTTCTCCCTAGTCCTGCCTTTGGCATTTTCTACTTGAGTTCTGATAATTGTTGCTGGTAGATTCCAGTTTTCTGCATTATAAGTTTCTTCCCTTCCATTTCCGTAATTAACGAGATCCACTCTTCCCACAGGTCTTGTTTAATGCCGTATTGGAGAACTCTTGCAGTGAGATGGGTGCTAGGATGTCTGCCATGGATAGCTCAAGCAGAAATGCTGGTGAAGTGCTTGACCGCCTCACTCTCACTTATAACAGGTCTCTCTCTCTCTCTCTCTCTCTCTCTCTCTGCACATGATGGTGAATATGAGGCCATTTAATAGAAGCGATCTTCCATCGATGCTTGTACATAGTTGACCATTAGTGTTAGAACCTTTTATTATCTTCCTGTTGTCATTTCAGATAATGAGTGTGCAGACTGAAAAGTATTTAGATAAAAACTTAAAGGGAAAAAACCACCAAAAACCCTAAACTTTACCTTCTGTGACACATTTATCCCAAACTTTTTTTGTGTCACCAAAAATCCCAAACTTTGTCTCTGTGATACATTTACCCGAAACTTTTTTATTTGACACCAAAAACCCCAAACTTGTGATTGTGTGACACATTTACCCCACTTGAAGTAAAAAGACGCATTTACCCTCAAATTTTTTTTTTTTCACTTTTTTATTAAATAGAATATTCAAAATATTTAAAAAAAGAAAAAAAAAATCAGGGCTTGGGCGGTAGGCCCTTGCCTCCACCGGCCCTCGCCGAGGCCCCGGCGGCGGCAAGGGCCTACCACTCTTGCCCCTCGATCCCCCACTCTTTTTTTTGTTTTTTTAAATATTTTTGAATATTCTTTTTAATAAAAAGGTGAAAGACGAATATGCCCTTGGGGGTCAAAAAAATTTTGGGGTAAATGTGTCACGCGGATAAAAGTTTGGGGTTTTTGGTGTCAAAAAATGAAGTTTTGGGCAAATTTGTCACACTGTATAAGTTTGGGATAAATGTGTCACAAAGGGCAAAGTTTAGGGTGTTTGGTGGCTTTTTCCCAAACTTAAATATCCCTCTGTTTTTCTACCCAAAAAAGAAGATAGAAAGAAAAGGACTCAAGACTGAATAATCATT
>BCNH02000002.1:2726403-2742279 GCA_001662345.2 Metrosideros polymorpha var. glaberrima
TTGAATATTCTTTTTAATAAAAAGGTGAAAGATGAATATGCCCTTGGGGGTCAAAAAAATTTTGGGGTAAATGTGTCACACGGATAAAAGTTTGGGGTTTTTGGTGTCAAAAAATGAAGTTTTGGGCAAATTTGTCACACTGTATAAGTTTGGGATAAATGTGTCACAAAGGGCAAAGTTTGGGGTAAATGTGTCACAAAGGGCAAAGTTTAGGGTGTTTGGTGGCTTTTTCCCAAACTTAAATATCCCTCTGTTTTGCTACCCAAAAAAGAAGATAGAAAGAAAAGGACTCAAGACTGAATAATCATTAACTATTTCATTGTTGTGACTGATTATTCCTAATGTTGCCTTGATTATCAGAACCCGTCAAGCTTCTATTACCACAGAGTTGACTGAGATTATATCCGGAGCATCGGCACTGGAAGGCTAATTGCGGAAAAAGTATTTTCAGCTTGTTTGACGGCGACGAAATAAGATTAAGGCGGGCTTTGTTTAAACATGTGTCACTGTTCCTTTTTGAGGATTTCTGAGAAGGACCGCAATAATTCCCAGTGCCAGAAGTTAAATTCTGTGGAGCACAAAGCAATTTTCTTCCCTGGTTTTTCTTACTCCTGGAAGTTCTTCTCCATTCCTAGTTTGGATGTTGTTGACATTGGCTGTTAATTTAATGGTGGATGTTTTGCAGCAGAAACCTCTTGTTACCTTCTTTGGAGTGTACATGGTGCTTCATTTAGCATCGACCCGTGCTCAAATTAGGCGAGCTCCTCTATTGCGTGTTTCTTTTGAATAAAATTGTCTCCTGAATTTCTGCTTTAGACTGCAGACCCTTGAAGAGAGTGCTTAATTAAATCCTCGTCCTATCTTTAACTCTCCTCCCTACGACTTTTTGCCTTACCTCTTGCAGAGCACGGGAGTCGATCTTTGCACCTATGGTATTAGCGTTTTTACCTCCCAATCTATTTACTAGCAGGGCCGCATGCCTATTGGCAATTCTCTTGTTCCTTGAAACGGAAGATTCTCACACAAATGAGAAAATCTCACATTTGAGAAAAAAAAACCAGCACCTAGCGAATTGATGGGTTTTTGCCTGAATGCGACCTAGTAAGTGAAGAATTGATCTATTACTGGAGGAGCTCTTCATGTTTTTTGTGATGAGGGTTATCGAGCCGTGCAAATATCGTGATTGTGATGTCCTAACAGTGCAAGGAATTAGACAGACCTCAAAATATCTTATGACAAAGTTTTGTAAATGCGGTTCCAACTGCGGCAGGATTGATGACCGGCCATATATCGGTCTGCATCGACCTTTGGAGAAAATTGAACAGAGGTATTTCCACTCAAGTTGGTGTTCTGTACATAATTTCTCGATTTAATTATTTTAAGCTAAAAAAAATAGGGTATTGTCAAGAATATCTCTCCTGTAATGCACAGGTAGACCTAATTCTCAGTTCTGGCCAACGAACAAGAACCTTAATCTTAGCTACTCCCCCTTCTTCTTGTGATGTAGGAATAACCAAACCTCAAGATTCCCAACCAAAAACAAGAAGAGGAAGAAGCCTAGTTAATAATGCTCCTTGTGGAATACAAATCTTGTGATGGTTTTGGTGGAGAATTTGGTGCACAGCTCCTCCAATTCTCCTGCTAATGCTGAAGGACCACAATAGAACACCCCTGTCAATCACAAACCAGAGATTCAGATTACCTTGTCGAGGAGAAAACAATCCATCCGCAAACACAAAGCGCCTTCTGAGATCGCTAACTAATTCGTTTTACCACATTCACATCGCAAATTTATTGCAAATGGCACTAGAGTTTGATTAGGACACCGTAAATTGTACACTGTAGAATGCTGTTGAGTAGAAGAATCGCATCAGCGTGCCAAAAGCAAAATATGATAAGATGTATTGTAGTTACGGGGTTTTGCCGAAGTCTCACCAATTTGCGAACCACCGTGTCTTCTGGACAACTTAGAGAAGATGCTGGACCAATTTGGTCTGGCAAAATGGGTATGCACCTGAAAATGCCATTGTAAGTTAGATTGAGTCCCTCTCTACTGATTTTGGAGCAAGACATATTCCCGTGAATTCACACGAGTCGTTGAACTGAATCTAAATGCTTTCGTCATAATCATTCACGCGAATAGATTTGCAGGGACAGCAAGAAGATCTATGTCATGACTGCGTGCCGAGCGCATTGTTAATGGGAAGACTGTACTTTAAGACAGATGCAAACACAATTCTAAGGAGGAGATATGTCTTTAGCATAATGAAGACTAAAGACGAAGCACCAAAGGAAACCGCTAAAAAGTTCATCACTACGATCGTCACTGAGGCTTCTAACCGCCAAACTTCGCGTCTTTCTGATCAAGAAAAAGAGGAAAAAGAAGATGATGAAGTTTTACGACAAGCTAGCCTCACTGTCGATGGAAGCTATTGCCACGCAGAAATCCGATGCGGAGATGTGGAGAATGATCGTATAACTAACCGGGGTCTGAGAGATAAAGTCGACGCCACTCTTGGCATGAGACAGAGCTTGAATGGCGCTTAGTAACACTGACCGCGCATCCTCCTCCTTGTACATCGAGGTCAGGAAGTTGTGCATCTCCATAGTTGACTGAAAAGGAAGGACTAATTTGGTTAAAGTATATGCAATATCAAAATGGTGCCTAGACTCATGTCAATTTCATTTTCCTAAAGACCTTTCGGTTTTGCTTTCTGTCAAAAGAATCAATCAGTACCTCTTTCTGGTTGGTCTTTGGTATCTGCTTGATAAAGTCCCTGAACCAGGCAAAGGAGCTCTGATCCCTCGTAACCCAGTAGAGATAGGCTTTCGTCGGACCCTTCGGAATGCTAACTATTTCGCTATCGACCTAGCAAATCGAGCATTTACCTTGTGTCAGCACAAGATAAGAAAAAAATAGAAAATTGTGTATCTTACTCAACATGGCAAGGAAGCGTAACTGAGAAACTTACACGATCGCAACCGATGACATCCTTAAGAATGCTGATAAACGGCGTGGCTCCTATTCCAAGGCCTATTAGAACCACAACGTCATACTTGACGTAGTCCTGAGAGGCCGCGCCGTAAGGTCCGTCGATGTATATCTTGGGGTAGCTATCTAGTCCTGCCGCAGTTGCCTGCATAAGAAAACAACGGAGATTCAGATTCCTGTTTCCAGAGGCAGATCGATTCATGTCCCTTCTGTACCTTACCTCTTGGAAGAGACTGTATAATTGATAACTCCAGTCTCCAAGTGTCCTAATGTGCACACTCAAGTGACCATCATCTTGTCCAGAAGTTAATGAAAACGGGTGCCTAGAAATTGACACAGAATGAAAGCACGGTTGGTTTAAACAGGCGAAAGAAGAAGGAGAGTTCGCAGCCATTTTACAGCAGTCGCAGTTCGAAAGGGATGATGACCGGTTGAAAAGAAAGAAGACATTGATCAGGATATGCTGCTGAATACCATTCAAAGGGCGATATTCGAGGGCATTGAACGTATATATACATTCCACTCCTGTACTCGAAACCTTCGGGCTTGCGAAATGTCAGGGACAAAACCTTTCCCGGATATACATTTGCCTACATGAGAAAATAGAGCAGTCAAGTGTTTACATGGTCGGAGCAGATACCGCACGACGGTCGTTTGTTTCCCGGGAAAACACATTCTATGAGAGTTGGCTGGCCATGGGATATTCCAGGATTCATAGCTTTCTGTTGACCGACTGAACATGATTTCCATCTGATTTATACAAGTCCGGTAAACCATTTTTGGAGCATAGTAAATGACTCGACATACCTTCAGAATCTCCACCTTGTAAAATGCCGATCTAACAGCCCGGAAGATCCTCTCTCCCGTATACAGCAGCATGGGAAAGGCGACATACATCCATGTCTACACAACCGGAACGGGGTTATGCACAAATCAGTGACAAGATTAGAAGAAGTATACATTCTCATTGAATCGAAACTTGGCACTACAAATTATATAGGGAGAAAATTGCAATTCTCCCAATTTCATGTAGTTATAATGGTAATTGTGATGCATGGCTAAGAACTGCTTCTAATTTCCAGACAAGAACCCCAATGCAGTTGTGAAAAATCCATACATTTGTCGAGACAATGATATCGGATCGGCATTATTCCGTACAAACTAGAAGTCCTAGCGACTTACCGTCTTTTCTATTAGGTTGCTGGTAAGGAAGAGGAACATGGAGTGCACGATCAACAACGCATACACGAAGATGAAGAGGTGGTGCGAGTACCAGAACGCATTGTACCCTGTGACCTGCCGGACTGACCGGGGCAGCGGCGGGGCCTGGCGCCGCGGCCACCTTGTCGCGAGGGAGAACACGATTGCCATGAGGACCACCATTGTGATCCCCGTCACCACCTCTGTCGTGGCCAGGATCTGGACATATGATGGCTGATGGTAGCCGAACCTTGCAGCGATCGTCTGGCGGAAGATCGAGCTATCCGAGCTGCTGATCCGAGGGAAGTCGCACGCCAGGTGAGTGCCGCCATGGAGGATCACCCCGATCATGATCCCGGCTGCGATCAACTGTCATGGAGAAATGAATGCGGGGTGTTTACGGTTGCATTAGGCAGGCGATGACCGTTGCTTGACAGTATAAAATTGAACCATTTTCGAGATTTCGAGCCGAAATTGGGTTTTTGTTTGAAGGTATCATACATGCTACTTGTATATGATGCTAGTATGGTAATAATACTGCATGAATCACTATGCACTCATCTACCTTGTGAAAGTTGATGTTATCATTGAAGGGGAGAATCGCGCTGACCCGATGGCTGGCGCGGAGCCACGTGACCGTGTTCCGGCAGACGGGGAGGAGAATCACAGCCATGTTGAACTTGAGGGTCTCGGCGGCCCCTTTGGCGGTGCAGAGGCAGTAGCCCATGACCTCAAACGCCATCCTATGCCTGTACTGAATGAACTTCCATGTGAACAATGCAATGCAAATCGCCAACCAGAGGGCCACAATCCACGCCCGTCGCCAATAGGTCCGGAACAAGACCTCGGGCCTCGACATGGGCCATTGGACCGCCCCATTCGAGCCACAGCCCCTGCGGTGGCAGAGCCTCGGCGACGCCATGGTGGCGGAAGAGTCCTTCGACAAGCCGAACTTCAGCAGCGTTTCCACTTGAGACATCTGTCCAATGAATATGACATGACATTACCTAGGCATGTAAGTAACTAGGAGAGGCATTACTAGTTACCATTTCATTCTTCTTGATGTCTAGCTTAAACATGGAGATGGAAGAGATGGCGAAGAAGGTATCACCTCTATGTAACCTCGATTTCCAGAGTCGATGGCGTCCATGATCAGAGCAGCGTACCCGTCCGCTTCCTCGCTGGTCAAGCATAACTTATTCGCAGAAGCGCTCAACAAGATCATCTGTCGAAATTAAAGTTTAAATTTTGAGAAAGATTAAGTGCGGAATCCTTTTAACTTTCCGCAAAACGAACGCACCTGCTTTACGTCGCGCCAGCTAATCAGTCCATCCATATCTCTATCGCATCTGCGTAATATAATTAAAAGAAATAGGAATTCAAATGCTGCGAAATTGGGTTTTTTTCTTAATCGAAATATATAGAATAATTAAATTAAAATGGCGATAATTTAATTAATTACAAGTCGAAGAAAATCTGGATTTTGGAATCGGGGCATGGGTCAGTGATGCGACGCCAGCAATAGTGGAGTTCACTCCTGGTGACGTCAGCTTTGAGACCATCTCTTCCTCTCAACGCTCTCAACAGCGCGTGGGCATACTCCGTTGACCGTTGAATTCCTATCGGTTGTCAAACCAAGTGTGCACATTTTCATTCACGCACTTCAATAAAAATCTCAACCTATGAATCAAAGAAATATACATCTAACACAATACTTTATATCATTTTTAGTGTCCTTTTTTTTTAAAAAAGAAAATCATAATTGATGTTCATTACGTAGATATTTCTAAAAATCTATGATAATTGTTATTTACATGATCACTAACTGTTACGGCTATCGAAATGAACCACATACAAAAAAAAATGAATCCTGAGCATAATTTTTTTTTAAAAAGTTCTGAATGACGTACCATCACAATAATTAGGAAAAAAATGTATAAAAAGGTTATGAAAAAAAATATTATCGAAATAACTTGTTACTTTTAGGGGCTTGGAAATAAAAGTATCGATAGCTTAAAACGGTAATTTTAGTTCCTTGTATTTTTCCTATACTTTTTTTTTTTTGAATTTGATGCCCACTAAAAGCATTTTCGTGCTAACATGCGCTTGCTTACATGGCAGCTACGAAGCCCCACGTACGTGCCGGAAAGCGGCGGGAGCGCATGTTAACGAGTGCGCGCCTTGCATGGACGCGTAAAACCCGCGCATGTTGAGCGCTCAATGGCGTCTTGTTTTGCTTATGACAAGCATCCATTCTCTCAAAAAATAAATAAAAATTAATATTTTAATTTAGTTTTTTCTGATTGAATCGCCAAAAAATCGTTTACCGCTTGCCCTGTTCCCGAGCACTCACCGACACAGAAGGCGAAATCCGACCACATCACCGCCGGTTCAGTGCCGTTCCGGCGGTTCAGGGCAATCCGGTCGAATCGCTCCTCCACCTGCTTCCAGTGGTTGGCGCTCGCGTCCAGGAACCTCAGCCGCCGGATCGCCAGGCTCGTTGTTGCCGCACCCCCGTCGTGATCATCGGCCAGGGGATCCCGGTTCATGGTACCCTGCGACCCGCTCTGGACGGGAGAGTACAGGACAGGAACCACGCTGGCACCGTAGGAAGACGAGGATGAGGAGGAGGAGGATGGTGAATAATGAGCCTCGGGAGAATCCATGTTGCTGGGCTCAACTCTCTTCTCTTCCTTCTTGCTAGCTTAATCTTTATGAATTTGAATTCTCGAAACGTCGAAGTTCTTTTCTAGTGAGAGAAAAATCCTCCTTTTGTCCGTCCGTCTGCCGTTTCTGGGATTTCGAAAGTGTCCGAGGTAGCAAGAAAGTGAGGGAAAATCGCGTGCTTCGAGAAAATGGGCGATGGTGGAGGCGATGTTGATTCGGTGGGGGGAAACGAGATGTGGAGAGAGGGAGAGAGAGAGAGACGGCGTGGTTCGTTGATAAATTAATGATGGGGGGTGGAAGTAATGCATTAGCTCAAAGCAGAGAAGGTGAAGTGTGGGAGCAGGTAGAGAGTAGAGAGGAAATGCATGATTTTGATGGGTTAGAGAGAGAGAGAGAGGCTGAAAATAAGCAACAAAATAGGAATTGGGTCATCAGCTAAACCAAAACAGCTCATCAACTCACCATTGCAAGGAAAGGAACAATTTGGTTTTGCATTAAACCCACTCTCTCTCTCTCTCTCTCTCTCTCTCTGAGGAAGGATTGAATGAGTGCCTACGTCTTGAAGGAGAAGCGTCTGGGCCCTTACAGTGAGTCAGAGTTCGTCCGAAACGAGTGACCAACCCAGCCAGCCATCTGCATTATTACTTCCCCTCGCCCTTCGCAAGCAATCGCAAAACAAAACGGGCAAGCTCCTAGCTGTCCGCCATCAAGCTCGTCTCTCTGTTCCCCCGCGCAGTTAAAAAAACTCCTCGCCATCGCTGTGAACATCCCCGTTTTCTTCTTCGCTAGAGAAGTACTGGAAGCCAGGCAGTCATTGGAAGCTGCAGGAAGAAACCATCGGACGACGTGTCGTGTCCGACTCAAGACTCGTGATTGGGTTCGGCTGCAGTTCTTGATTCTGGGCTGCCGCCGCTCGCGATTGTGCGGCCGGAGAGCTTGCTCTGGTTCTGGGCCTGAGCTCGCTTTGATGGGCCGTTGTTCTGGGCCTGCTCTCCATGGTCGTGTCCCTCTTCAAAGTAGCTCTTTCGCTTGTCCCGGATGAATGCTTTTACTCTTTGGTCGACGTTTTTCTCTTGCTAGTCATGGGGTTGGCTTATGGACGGAAGCATTGAACATTTTTCCCATTGCAATTTAGGAGAACAGGCGCACAAGCCAGTGGAACAGTCTGCAAATCTCATGAATCGATTAAGTTCGAGCCTTTGCCGTAGGGGTGATCGATTTTCCGAATTGGACTGGTTCTACCCTAGAACAAGTTCCTAGGTTGGACTAGTTCGGTTCAGGGTTTTAGCAATTTCCTTTTCTTTACTCTTCAAAAAAAATATAAAAAGAAACAACATATTGGTTCGAGCAGTTCAATTTGGCAACAGCCTAGAATAAAAAACAACCTCAAATCGACTGGTTTAGTTCTAGTGCACACTCCTACTTTGCCATGTGTAGATAGCTCTAACATGGAGTGGTTTGTACACAGTCGTGGAAAACGAATGAATGTCTTTCAGTTCACGAGCCAGAAATCAACTAACGCCCCCAACCAATCGTGTCAATCCTAAGAATTAGCATTTAGTGTTCCAAGTATGTTCAATACCTACGTCTAGACTTATTTTTGCTTTTTTATTCTATATTTTTGGTTAATCCAAATTTCATGACTCGCTCACTTTGGCCTTTTTTAACACTACATTCACATAAAAAAAAAATTCACGATTTTATGAAATTTGACTAGTACTATTTTATTTTAAAGGAAAAGCAATTTCAAGTCCAAACAAACAGACCCTCGAATAAAACAAGTTTGGTTCACCCCCTCGAATTTATTTTAGTGGAATCCAATTATCTTTTTGATTTTAATTACGCGCCAAGTATTAGATTGAAGCAAGCCAAAAAAAAAATTGCACATAATTTAAATGGAGATTGGAAAAAACATCGATATCCTCTTTTGTTCCAAAAATTGCAATGGACCATTCTGGTTGTCTAATTTTGTTCAGCTGGTGAGCATCGAAAGACCAGTTTTGTCTGCTTAACCCCGCCTTTTCAGCCGACGACCTAACCCCTTAATCATATTAAAATTAGGTATAATCTTTCTTTTTTTTCACCATTAGTGATGATGTTAGCACTTCCTTCAAGAAAAAGTAATTACCTAAGCATCAAACTCAACACTCAACAACAAGAGAGCTCGATTTGGCCCCCACCCAAGAAAAAAAGTCATAATTGAGACCAAACTGCACATGCAATAAGAAAAAGGTGGGTGTAAAAAGGAAAAAACTAATTGTCCTTTTTTCCCTTTAAAATATTCTTTTGGGTATAAAAAAAATTAAAAAAAAGATTGGTTGTTGAAGATGATGGATGGACAGTTGAAGCACTTAGGTCCCATGAAGCCCACCCAGCGTTGTTGTCTTGTCCTTGTAAAGAGCGATTATATCCAAGCTCAATCACTGTAAAAAAATTTGTTTTTTTCTTTTTGGGTGTGTTTCATTTGATGGCATCTTCCTCCATGACCAAAAGAGAGCCAACGAAAATCGCCATAGATATATAAAAGAGCTCCTATTTTGTCCTCATAAACGATACTCATGGGTCAAATCACCATTTATTTTTTCTGGTTATATATGGCTTATATAGTCTGAAGAGTGCCCGAGGATGAAGAAGGTTGTTTTAGATCAAGTGGACGGGCATTCAAGATACAATTAGATCTTCGTAATCAAAAAAGATGTGCCTAAAATAGCTTTCATATGTCTAAGAGCTGTCGTTACATTTTGACAGATGGTGATGCCATTTGGGTTAAATAATGTTAGAGCCACTTATCAACAAGCAATGAATTTCGTTTTCCACGACATGATTTATGGAGGTCTCTATCGATGGCGTTGATGAATCTGCCTTATCGGTCGATGAGATTCACTTATATGCTTGTGGACGAGATAATCGATTTCAAATCTAAAATGGTAACTATAAATGATTAAATTAGGTAGTGTTATTAATTCACTCGCATTCTAGAGCATAAGATAAGGATGATAATGTATAGCTAAAATAAGAGGTATGTTATCTTTAAAAAGGGCCTAATCCCCTAATAAACCCTAAATTTCAAGTCCAGTCTCAATTTTGCCCAAAACTTTTTCTTGTCTAAGAAAAAATCTCAAAATTTAGGTCAAGTCCCAAATTTGTCTTGAACTTTTTTTTGTCTAAAAAAAATTACCAGCTTTAACTCTAGTAAAAATTTGCCTCGAACATTTTTTTTTCCCAAAAAAATCACCAACTTGCAATTTAGTCTCGAATCTGTCTTCGTTAACCATTCGTCCAAAAATCGCCATTAGTTCTTTGATATGGTATTTCCATGTCGATAATAAATCCACATCAATAAGGTGATGTAGAAAATTATCTCCAAAATGAAACCGTTATTTGATGAGAAAATTAGGGAAACTAGGGACGACTAACGATAATTTTTGGACAAAAGACTAGTGAGGGCAGATTTGAAACAAGAGTTAAAGTTTAGGGTAAATCTTGGACTAAACTTAATGTAGGAGATTTTTTTTTAGTCAAAAAAATCGTTTGAAGCAAAATTAAGACTAAACCTAAAGCTAGCGATTTTTAAAAAAAATTAGGCCCCTAAAGATGGACGAAAAGAATTGTAATTTCACTATATAACCTTACATTGAGTATACAACTCCGATACGTCTAAATTAATTTTAGTTTTATCATTATTTGGATAGTATTACAGCAGAAGGACAACTTTCAAAAATGAAAATCAACTCAAACACGTGGACGAGCCATAAATAATAAATTNNNNAATTATTTTTTTTAGTAAAAAAATAATTCAATTGTCGGAATAGTCACATATGCTTGTCGGCTGGCCAAAAGTTTTTATTTGAGATAATTTGGCCATTTCATCCCTTATTTGAGACAAGATTTATTTTGAGCCATTTTCTGAAAAAAAAAAAAAACAATTGATTTTACTTCGAATTTTTATTTGAAATTTTTCCAAAGAATAATTGAATTTTCCTGTTTTTGAAATTCTCATTTATTACCCTCGTCTTGTTGTGACTTGTAAGAGAGGCCTTCGACTTCTTCGTACGACAACCTCTCTCTCTCTCTCTCTCTCTCTCTCTGTAGATAACGAAGCATTCCGCTCTGCTTCTTCCTCTTGCAAGCAATACCACCGAGCATTGCGATCGCGCCGCCGCATCTGTTCTCGTCAGATTCGCTTCGCCGGGCTCAGCTTTCGCGAAGTGGGCCTCTTGTAAGAGCAGCTCCGGTAGAAAGCGACAAGCTTTTTCCTTCCCATTGCGATTGTCTGTGGTGCTGCTGGGTTGTTCGTTGCCTCCTCTTTCTTTCGATCGATTGGGACGTTCCATCGGTGAAGTTTTGATTTTCTTTGGTGGGGTATTCAGACGCCGAGAGATTGGTGCTTGTGTTTGTTTGCACTAGATGAAGGCGTGAAGAAGGGATCATCTTGAGGAGCTGAATGTCTACGCTGGTGGTTTCAATCGGTGCGTTTGTTTGATTTTTCATGCTGATTCTGTATCGTGTAATTATCGCCTCAGCCGGTCGATTATCCCTAATCGATAGTCGGCATTGATAAACGGAGGCTTCTCAATCTCC
This sequence comes from Metrosideros polymorpha var. glaberrima, assembly GCA_001662345.2. Lineage (NCBI taxonomy): Eukaryota > Viridiplantae > Streptophyta > Magnoliopsida > Myrtales > Myrtaceae > Metrosideros > Metrosideros polymorpha. The sequence goes on from BCNH02000002.1 coordinate 2,737,844, forward strand.
AGCCTTTTTTCATGTTGGTGTTAGCTCCATAGGTAATTATCACATTGTGTTATTTCATTGCGAGGGTCGCATTTATCAGTTGTTCCCGAGCCGGGGAATAAGAAGCAAGCCACTCTCTTTAATGGGTGATTTACGTATCTATTCCTCCAGAGAAAGAGGGTTTTGGCCCTGAGGGTGGAAAAGCTCCCTTTTTTTCCTTCAGATTCATGGATATATTTGAGTCTGGTAACTTATTGGTGAGGACTGAGGCGAAAAGGAGAATTAGTTTGGTTGAATTTGGGTGATCTTCGGTCTCCGCGGAAGGGAAATCCCGAAATGGACTTCTGGGTATTTGTGGCCGCAGCTGGGGCCGGATGCTTGACAAAGTATATAAAGAACACTTCGAATGACAGGGAAATGCCATCAGACGTTTGTTCCAGCTACAAGGATCCCGAATCTCAGAACTGTCCCCTTCGCAGATTAGCACGGAGAAAGAAATTAGCTAGGGATGCTTCTAATTCTATGGAAAGGTTAGAATCTGTGAGCAGAGAAAGTTTAGATACTTCTTCTGCCGCAGAAGAGGCTTCCAGATCGAGGGTATATGATCCAAAAAGTAAGGGAAATTCCGAGGAGTGCAATGTACTCTCTATATCAACTTTGCCTACTGAGATGTCAAGTAGTAGGACCTATACAAGGAATGAAAATGAGGGTGACGCTGGTTGTAGTGCCTGTAGTGGCTCAAATGATATGTTGGCCGGACCATTTGAAGGAGATATCGTTACTTATCGTGGCTTTGCTAAGAATAAGAACCTCCATAGAAGTAGATACACACATGGGCGATTTGTTAAGCCATTGAGTTCCTTGGAAAGTTGCCTCATGGCTCAGTTATACAACCATCACGCTGAAATGGAAGATTATTGGCATAGTTCCCCTCAGTCACCAACCTGTCCCACTGTAAGGCCATTGCTGGTCACTGATGGGAGCCGCATCATCAGCCGACTCAGAGATGGTTTTTCTGGAGCGCAGTCTGCAACAGGGGTAGATAAATTACAGAAGAAAGCCAACTCAGAAAAGAACAGAAGTGTGGTTGGCATCCCCCCGCTGCCAAAACTCGCCACTTCGCATTTCAGGAAGCAAATGCAAAGTAAATTGGGGAAAGACAAGAGGTTGGGAGGCTCTATCAGAATGTTTACCGGGAAAAAACTTTCTTCTGAACATGGTACTTGTTTAATTCACTAAACAAGCTTAAAAAGTGCCTCTTCTTTCTCATAATATTGATGATTGGATTTGTTACATATTCTTGGGCATTGTCTGTACTACATTTTGTGTAATGTCAGTTGATATTGATTTTTGCTTTCCTTGTCTGAGAGGGAAAGAATAAAAAGAAATTAAGTGTACGGAATTGGTACCTAGAATGAGAAGTAGTTGATGTTTGTTACCTCTAAATAAAGTTTCTGGATTCACTAATAATTTACATCAACTTGTTATGTTGAGTTTGTCTAGCTAAGAATGGTGCACGAATGAATTGCCATTGAGAATCTGTTGGAATTTAACTGTTAATACATTGAAGACCCCAGTTCTTTCACTTGTTATTTGAGTTCATTTTTCGAGATTGCAATATATCCAGCAGACATGGAAGTTCTGTCAGCCATACCTTGTAGAAAGGTGGTATTCTGCAATTTATGAGCTAAAATTACGATATCTCATCTGAACTTGCAACGTGGATTAAAACTGTTTTCCTATTTCCAGGGTCATTACGTGGGACCATTCTCTTCTGTCTTGGAATTTCTATTGGAATCACGTCTTCCATTATAGCCAATCAAAAGGAAGTAGACAAATTGAAGGGGTTGTTGAAGCAAACAGAGAACTTGGTTCAAGACCTACATGAGGAACTCGAGATGAAAGATTCACTTACTGTGAAGGAACTAGCCAGTGAGAATTATGAATCTCAGGATACACATAATGACTCCTTACGAGACACTGCTCCAACCCCATTTTCCCTTGACCACTCTGTGATCGATCGAAGAGTTTTTACTAAAGAATCATATAGTCCTAAGGTAGGAGAGACTCCAGATAGTATGAGTAAAATTGAAGCTGAGCTTGAAGCTGAACTTGAGAGGCTGGGGCTGAACATGAACACATCTGGATTGGAAAGGAGATTGTCCAGTGCTGAGGTAATGATATTTTACTAGCATAATCCTGTACATTGTATTTCTTTTGATTTTTCCTACTTGGCCCGATGTTTAATGTAGCAATGCTAAATCACTTTCTTCTCTGTTTTTCAGATAGTTTTGCTGTTAGCTGATGGTCTAACAGCTAAATCGAAACACCTGTATTAGATCCTGACTGAGTCCTTAATAAATATGGAATTTTCTGTGTCAGAGGATCAATTTAGTTTGATGATTTTGGGCAAGATCCTAAGTTTTTTTTTATCATACAAATTTTCTATCCTAATGGTTGGTTCATTTCTTCTACTTGTAAGTAGGGAAATTCATTATAGAGAGAGGGCGCATATTCTACTCTTTCTCTTTTGGAGAAGGTACTTTGCTAATTTTACTATGAACAACCTATCTGTGAAAATCGTTTGAACCTTTACCTAGGATGAAAATGCTTCTTGATCCTGATCGAAGTGAACCTTGTAGACAAACAAGTAAGGTATCGAAATTTCATGTTCAATCGTGGCAGAGATCTTTATTTCATAACCTGTCACTGACTCAGGCAACAGGTTTGCAGGACTTAAGCTTCACTGTTGTCACATATAACTGCATGTGCAACCGTTGCGATGCAATTCATATGATCATAGTGTTCATAAACTCCTATTACTTCCACATAACTTTTCATATATAACAATCACAACAACATGTTGATAAAGGGTATTCGTTATTCGACCGTTGGTTTCCTATTTATTGCGCCTCTTGCTTTCGAGAACACAAGCAAATAATAGGATGTCCAAGGTATAACATAGTTGGAATTTATTTCATCTGTTAATCTGTCACGTAGCTTAGGGGTGAGGTCTTGTGAACATAGATGCCCTCATCTCACTGCTGAAAATGTTTTGCGGAGCTGATTAGGGTTTCTTATGGTACTAGGTTATGGCTTGGAATGGTTTAATTCGGAGACTCCATCTGATACAGATACTCGGCAATGTCTTTGTTGTGTGTTAGATTGGCCAGTAATTGGAATTATGCATCTGTCCCGTGAGTCTTTTGATTGTTTGCAACTTCAGGGTGGCTATTGTACTTTCGAAAATTTTCAATATTTTGGCTTCCATATTATCACTGCCGAGGCACCTCTTCAGTCCTGTCTCCATATTCCCTGTTTCTGGTGATAGAATGGCATGGAATTGATCTTATTGAAACTTTTGATCAGATACTCCTTTTTTAATGGACGTTTGTAACTAATGCAGCTTGAGGACTTGGGGGCGGATTTTGCCCAAGGTGAGCTGAGAACAGATGTTGATGGTGCACAACCTTGTGCAAAAGAGGATGCAAATGAATCAAGCGGCACCTCTACAACTCACTCTGCAAACTATGCAGTTTCACCAACCGAGCTGACCCTTCGCTTGCATGAAGTTATCCAGTCGAGACTTGAAAAGCGCATTCAGGAGCTTGAGTTGGCCCTAGAAAACAGCCAGAGGAAGGTACGACTCATGGAGTCGGCACACAAAAGTTACAGGAGCCAGAAGTTCATCAACGACCAACCAGCTTGCTCTTTCCATGGTACTCCTGTACATGGAGAGTGTGATGCTGTGGCGCAGCCCCAGCCTCTTATCATGAACCTAGCGGGGGAAGCTCTCAGTGCTTATGATGAGGCCTACGAAGAATTAATGAAGTTTGACTCATCTGAAGAGGATTCGCCGACGGTCCTCTATGAGATCGAGCATCAAGAGCTCTCTAAGATTGTAAAGCAGGACGAGCTCTGGGGTCACAACACCAAGGAGAATGGATTCATTCGTAAGCCTACGCTGAATGGACAGGACGAATCTGTGGAAACTCTCTCTCGTGAAGTGAAGGAAACGAACGGGCAATTTTCAAGGTACCAGGAAATCGACAGTCTCGGGATGGTAGGAGATGAAAGCAGCGACGCCGACGATGAGAAAGAGAAGCTGTTAATAAGACAGATAGTGGAAAGGACGAAGAAAGGCTCCCCCGTCGTTTTGAAGGCGCAAACGCTTTTGTTTTCAGCTGACAATGATGACTAACGAAGCAAAGTTGATTTTCGTAGTGCATAGCAATCGATCATATGTAGGGGGATAGCAAAATTCTCATGCAGTAGCTCTTCAGTTTACTTCATCCCGCCATTTGGTTCTTTCTCCAACCACCCCCCACCCTCGACCGGCGGCTTCTCTCCAGCAGAAATGCAAGCTGCCGTGATTTGAAAACTAAAGCTGAATGCTGCCCATTCAATCCGTGGATTCCAATAGATGCGTTGTGAAAGGATCAGTGACCTTTGAAAAT
>BCNH02000002.1:2742698-2766374 GCA_001662345.2 Metrosideros polymorpha var. glaberrima
TTTCATAAAACGATTAATTTTCCATCATCCAAAGAAAAATCGAAAATAATTTACAAAAAACAGTTTTCCTTGAAGCAAAGAAATCCTTAAACTCGTTTTTACGATGCTTTACACCTGATTCATGATTTTGTAAAAGTATTCCATGAACCCAAAACTTATCTATCAGAGATAAGCTACCTCGTGATTAAAGAAAAAATTGCTCAAAAATTATAATATACAACAAGTGAGTCTCCTTCCCGGAAAGAACAATTGAAGGTGGTTGTAGACAATGGGAGAGAAAGCACCACCAGCTCCCTTGGGCTCCCCAGCGGCAGCTAACCCCATTTTCTACAACAGAGATATCTCGCAAGCGCATAGGCTTGGACTCGGAAAAATATCGAAAGTCTCGGCTGAGTCGATATGTTTTTACTTAAGAACAATGATGTAAAAATCCAGAGATGAAGACGTAGAATGGAGGTTCTTGAAACTACACAGCAACAAAGAGCTAAATTATAAAGGAAAGCACAATCAGGTTACTCCAACATCGGCGTACTCAGGCTCTTTTGGCGTAATCGTTGTCGGGTTCGTCGTCTTCGTCCCGGGAATTACCTTCCACAGGATCATTATCGCCAAAACCTCCGGTTGTACTCCCCATTCCATCACCTTGGCTACTATTGACTTGATCGCCAGCGCCACCAAATCCTCCTGCCCCAGCTCCATATCCAGCACTAGAAAAGCTGCTTTCACCACCTGCCCCAAAAAAGTTGTCACTGCTGCCGCCGCCGCCGCCGCCACCAGCAACGGAGTAATTACCACCACTTCCATAAGCTCCACCGCCAGCACCATCATTTGCATAGCCTGTACCACTGCCATAGCCACCGCCACCTCCACCTTGATAATTTCCTCCACTCCCATAGCCACCACCACCATAATTGCCTCCTCCATAACTGCTGCCGCCACCGCTACCACTGTACCCGCCACCCTCATTTCCTCCGCCACCATAGCCATAGTTGCCACCACCATAGCCAGGACCTTCTCCATAGCCAGAGCTATACCTTGGTGGCTGCCTATCAGTTGCATAATTCACCCTTACTCTTCGACCATGAACTTCCTGGGGAAAAGGTACAAGAGATATATATCAAAGGAAGTCTGCAACAGAAGGATTTTGATAAATGAACTATATGGTTTTTGCTTTTGGGGATGATATATCAACTATGTACTATACAAAACTTCAGGATTAAAAAAGGAAGATGCAATTCAGACTTCGGGAGGGAAAAGGTAAACACGATCTCGATAGCATTCAAACGGTTAGGGTATGTCTATTATCAGAAGGAAAAATAGCCTAGCCACCATATAAGTTAGTTTACAGCATAATTCTTACTCTGGAAATGCTCAAATTTCAACCTGAACAAAAAAAACAGCGAAAATCACTTTATTCAATTCAGTTAAAAAATCGGTACTTCCAAGCATCCAAAAATGATCATATAACAAAACTACTTCTGGTTGTGACTTCCGAATTTCAAGAGTATTTAATCTTGATTAACCCTAATGATATCCCTCGAATATGGTCCAGTTATGCAGATGAGATATTGAGGGGCAGCAGGACTATCGACAAAGCGAAACCAAAGATGATGTTTTATCATGGGGCCAGAGAGAAAACATTGATTATCCACTAAAAAGAGTATCTCTAAATAGCATTATTGTACTCTCAGCACAATGAGCATCCAAATTCACCTATATAAGCATGTGAAACCTATAAGATCCAGTTTCCATGACACAAGAAGACATAAAAAAAAGCAACCAATCGGCTATCATACCTGCCCATCCAACGCCTGGATGGCACTAGAGGCCTCTTCAGATGAGGTATAAGTGACAAAGCCAAATCCTCTTGACCTACCAGTTTCACGATCCATAATCACTCTTGCTGCAATGATGACCATCTTAATCAGTACAAACTACATTTTCCATCCATAAGCACAAATATTCATATGTACCCAAAACTTTCCCAACTTCCACTGCAATTCCGTTATCAGAAAAGGAAGATGATCTGTTTTTTTTTCCCAGGCCAGAGAAGATAAACTGGTTTCACTCAGTATTAATGCTACTAGAGTTATTACAGCCTAGGTGCCTGATACATTTCCATTTCATAAAGCTTCTAAGGCAGTGTTTACTTCATGAAGCACACAGAGAGTTTAACCGAGCTCAGCGTACTCGCACCTCATGCTCAAGAAAGCACAGATAGTGAGCTCAGAAACACAATTTCCAAAACTGTGGTTCCATGTAACTTAACAAAATTATTAATATGCATTACCTTCAATAACTTCCCCATACTTCGCAAAAGCGTCCATCAAACCTTGCTGATCAGTTCCCCATGAGAGTCCTGCACATGAACATCCAAAAAACTCAATATTGAAGGGCAAAAACAATTTCGAAATCGTTAACTCGGGAAAGAAGACGGGATCCACCTCCAACGAAAAGCTTAGAAGACGACATGCATCTTATCGTCTGGTATATAAATGATTTTGTTGCAGAAAATTCTGCATTTGCATGCTTGCTTGCAGACTGCTTTAGGATATTGCCGACTTTACTGAAGAGGGCCATGATGATGACCTGCGGTAAAACAAAAAGGAAAGCTTCTGTCATATGTAAGAGGGGTATATGCAGATCCAAGCATCAAGATAATTGAGAATCTACAGAATAAAAACACGATTGTCGAAGGGATAACACACACATAATCAACTCGAACGTCAGCTTGTCACATGCCTCATATCCAAATGCAAACCAGGAAAGACGAAGAACGAGAAGGTAAAGGAAAGGAAAAGACGTAAAACGACAAGGACTAACGTATCTGAGAAAAGACTCATTGCAACAACTCATCAAATCCATCAGGATATTCCACCATAAAATGTGAAAAAACTATCATAACACAGATGCAGAAACCAAAAGGCTACTCCAAATTTGTATTTGACCATGTTCTGCACAGCAGCTTGAGAGAGGCAATATACAAAGGCAAGCGCCACCTGACGTAAAATGTTCCAAAATTCAAAACCCCGTTCTATTGTTTCTCCCTCTAGAAAGAAACTCACGGTATTTTCAGCCATTCACTTACAGAAAAAAGTTACCACACACCGATCATTTCCAAGGAATCGATCGACAAGCACTCAATCATTTGCACGCAAAGGACTACCTAACAACCAGGAAGCAACTTTCACACGCACCACCTCCTCCTCCATAACCAAAAGAAACCTCCACAATGACAAATCAAGTTCAGAAATGATGCTCGTCAGCATTCACAGAGCCCGACGCAAAACCATCAAGCCAACGGCAACACACCAAAAACAGACCGATCGTTTCCAAGGAATCGATCGACAAACGCTCAATCATTTGCACGCAAAGGACTACCTAACAACCAGGAAGCAACTTTCACACGCACCACCTCCTCCTCCTCCTCCTCCATAACCAAAAGAAACCTCCGCAATGAAAAATCAAGCTCAGAAATGACGCTCATCACAGAGCCAGACGCAAAAACCATCGCGCCAACGGCGACACACCAAAACCAAGCAACAGAAACAGCCACCGACGTATCAGATCAAGAATGGACATCGGCGGACGTGCCAAAACGAGGAGAAGCGCCGACGATTGACCGGCGAGACGAGCGAAAATCGAAACAATCGGAAGGGAAGCGAAGCGATCGGAGGAGGAGACGAACCTTGTGGACAGCTTCTCTCTGTTCTTCGCGAAGAGTCCAAAACCCTATTTCGTTTTCGATCCTGGGGGAAGGGTTTAAGGCCCGGATGATCTTTTTCGGGGGTGCTTATATTGGGGAAGTGGGCGGATTTCTCGCCGTTGGATGGCCGTGCGGACTCATGAGAGGCGTCGGATGAGGGAGTGGCCCTGAGCGAAGGGGCTGTGCGCTGCGTGGGCACTTTGTCTTACGTGTTCCGTTATGGTTGGCCCGTTCCTTACGCTTCTGTCACCGGCGGCGTAGATTGGCCAAATATCTGTCGACTCTAAATGACTCTCTTGCCCTTTTATATCTTTGGTTGACCTTTTGAGGATCTTTTTACACCGCTCGTTCCAAAATGTTTAAAAGGGTCATCACCAAAAAAACCTATCTAAGCATTTTCGCACAAAAGAAAGAAAGAAAGAAAGCATTCATCTAATGACCACCGTGTATTTGCTTAAGAGCTTTTAAAAAATCAAATACCACAAAAAAATCATAAACTGACGCCATACTAACACATACACATCAAATTGTCTCTCGACCAGTGAAAACCCCCGAAGAGCGTACGACTTGGACACATTTACACTTCCATCCAAATTGGCCATTAAACATCCTATGTGTAACCCAATGTGGAAAAATAATTCTACGTGTAATTCAACATGAATTGTCGGCAAGTCAAGGATTTTTCTTTTTTCCAAATGCCCTCGTTATATGAAGAGAAAGCGACATCATTTCTTTTCGCAATTTGGATTGAAAATTTAGCAAATAGCGTGATCTTTTTTTCCAAACGATAATTTGGTTCATTTGGGGCAAATTATGGGCAATCCGTGGTTTTTTTTTTTTCCCAAGAGAATCGAAGCTTTGCCAAATTTTATCATTCGAGCTCGTTAGGTTGGTGGACGTGCGATTCATGTTAGATTACCTCAATCAAAACCTCAAACCGAATCTCATCGATATTTTCCCGTATTACATAATAATACGAATTTCCACGATATGGATGGTGTTATATTTTTTTTTTTTGTTGGCCATCCGGAAAAGTTAGGCCCATTTATTTTAATCAAGACAGGAAGTTATTTTATTCACTCTCTCACTAAGCTCAAAGAAATTATTTCAGTGTTAAAACCTTTAATGATGTGAAATATAAATGTCGAATGTGTGCCCCCCAATATAGGAAAACTAGGAACTACTTTATTTTGTATTCATTAATAGAGTTAATATCACGAAAAACTTTAAATTGATACACTGATGATAAATTTACCCAAAATTAATTTTTTAATCAGAAAAAATCTCAAACTGGTATATCTATAACAAATTTATCCTAAACTAATTTTTTGACTATCAAAAATCCAAAACTGTTATATCTGTGACAAATTTATATTATGTTAGTTTTCGTTAAATTGAATTAATACAATGAAAAATCTCAAATTAATATATCTATGACAAACTGAAGGTAAAATCCCAAATTGATATGCATATTTATTGTCACATGTTATTAAACTCATCAATTTAACGATAAAATGTAACGAAAATTAACGGATGGTAAATTTGTCGCAGGTGAACCACTTTGGGGTCTTTTATGGTTAAAAAATCATTTTAGAGGTAAATTTATTACAAATATATCAATTTGAGATTTTTTATTGTATAAAGAGACGTCCGGAATTATTTGATTACTGGATTAACCACCAAATCGTAATAGCACTAAAAGCTAAGGGGTGGATGATGACTCGAACCCAACGAGGAAGAAACAAGACCTACAAATGGCCGCCGAGGCCCGCAACTTCGGTCGTCGCTTGGAGTTTGGCGACGACTCTCGATCTGCGACCCCGTAGCTTTCTATCATAGCAAGAGCGACGAGCGATATCTCCGTCGCCCCTCCTTACCTGAGAGCCAGAAGACCCGGAAGACCGACCGATTTCCTCATTCCTTCCCAAGGTTGCCGATCGAATCTCGGACGCCCATCGCTCGAAGCGGCGCAAAGGAGCGAGATTGATCGCGGTTTCGGGCACCCAATGGCCCAAAACTCCAGACCCACAAGCGTTCTCGATTCCTTGGGCGAGGAGATCGTCAGAATCGTCACGCCCGTCTCGATTTGCATGTTCTTGGTGGTGATCTTGGTCTCCGTGTTGGACTCCTCGTCTTCTTCGTCGTCGACGTCAGTCGCCTCCATAGCCACGATTGCATACTCCGAGGCCGACTCCGACTCTTCCTGGGACAAGTTTATAGGTGCGCTTTGGAACTCCCTCGCATTTGTGGCCGTCGTCACTGTCGACACGTTCGTGTTGGTGCTCTTGTTTTACCTGAGATGCACTCGGTTCTTGAAGTTCTACATGGGTTTCTCAGCGTTTATCGTCTTGGGCTTCCTGGGAGGTGAAATCGCTTTGTTCCTCATTCAAGATTTCAGTATCCCAGTTGACTGTATCACGTTTTTCGTGGTTTTGTTCAATTTTGCTGTTGTGGGTGTCTTGGCCGTGTTCGTGTCCAAGATGGCGATTTTTGTGACGCAAGGGTATTTGGTGGTTATTGGCATGTTGGTTGCTTATTGGTTTACTATGCTGCCCGAATGGACTACTTGGGTTCTATTGGTTGCTATGGCACTGTATGATCTTGCTGCTGTTCTGTTGCCTGTGGGGCCATTGAGGCTCCTGGTGGAGCTCGCAATATCCAGGGATGAAGATATCCCTGCGCTGGTTTATGAGGCGAGGCCGGTGACTCATCGCGATTCAGGTCACGACAGTGGTGTAGTGCAAAGAAGAGTGTGGAGAGAGAGGTCTGATTCTGCTCATGATCCTACGGTCAATCCTGCATTGCATGGAAATTCGAACAATGACCCAACCTCTAATGCCAATGTCGCGTCCGTTGCAAATGAAAACACCGGCCCTGGTAGTTTATCTGTTAATGGTGTCCGTAATGTCACAAATTCAGTCGCAGCCCAAGAGAGACTGTCACAAGACCGTGAAGGAGAAAGCGAACTTTCTGCACCACTGATCGATCACAGAATAAACGTCGGTCATCGGGGGCATGAAGATGCTATATCGAGTGAGAACTTGGCGCTAGAGGGTATTGGCCTTGGTGCTTCTGGTGCTATAAAGCTTGGTCTAGGCGACTTCATCTTCTACAGTGTTTTAGTGGGTAGAGCAGCAATGTATGATTTCATGACGGTGTATGCCTGTTATCTTGCCATTATAGCTGGACTAGGTATTACATTGATGCTGCTGGCATTTTATCAGAAGGCGCTGCCAGCTCTTCCGGTGTCAATATTGCTAGGGGTGTTGTTTTACATATTGACTAGGTTCTTACTTGAAATTTTCATTGTACAATTATCCTCAAACCTCTTGATGTTCTAGAATTCAATTTGACCCCATAGTTTCTATCATTGGTACCAAATGGTTCGACAAAAATGTGTACTTTGTGGTGATTACGTACTAATGGGAAATTATGATGCATTCTATTCTCAAACATGTCTGTCTATATTTTTCTGGTCTAGTTTGCAATGAAACATGAGAACACATATGTTACATCAAAGTTCTAAAATGAACTTCTCAAATTGGCCTTGGCTCTTCCTCCTTTTTTTAGTGTTGCCGTGTGCAAATTAACCTCATTAGTTGGCTCCGCAGCTCTTACTTGTGGACAGTGGGGATCTTTCTGAATCAGCTTATTATTGGTACATATAAGCATAGTTACAACACCTTCGTTGGCACATTCTCCTTTGTCTTTACCTTTTCATTTTTTCCTTTCTCGGAGGCTCTCTGATATAATTTGGTTTATTATGATAGATTCTATACATTTAATCACCTGCAAGGCTGATGAATGTGCTATTGAGGTTACATCTCGTGATAATCTGATGTGATCTGATCACCGTCTTGCATTAAAACATAGATAAGAGATTCGAGAATGCTAAGAATCCAGAAAGTAGGACGGCACTGTGATTATCTGTCTCCCAGTAGTTTAATTGGCACGTTCACTTTTCAGCAAATAAGTTGTTGCAACTCTAGTTATGGTTAGTTCTGAACTGGGCCAGAGAAGGAATTTGGGCGGACCAGGAAAAATCAAGTAGAAAAGGAAAACAGGAGAGAATAGAACAAAGAGAGTTTCTGCTTCTGGGATTCAGGGTAATTAAGAAATTCAGAGGAGAGCCTTCACACAGAAGAAGAATTTGCAGCGTAAGTAACGCAGTGGATGCATGTGGATAGGTAGACACAAACAGTCATTTGAACTTTTGAGCGACATTGTTAATGTTTCTACCAATGTTGTTAAGTACTCAGGATGCACATAGAAGTTGGGTTATACCTAAAGGAGGAAAACTTGCCATTGAGCACTGAGAATTTTGACAAGTACCTGCCTTGATTCATATTATTGCACAGGGAAAAGAAAGTTTTGTCCGTCGTTTTCGCATCACGAGATGTTCGTTAGAGTTGGTTTTGTCTCCGAGTGTTGAACATAAAAATTGAGTGGAGTGAGGCCCTCTCGGTTGTTGCCAGTGGGTGGCATCTGTTATCTCGTAGCATGCCCATTTTTGCATTTACATTGCGTCGTCTTTGGCTTCAGCTGCATCTTAAGAAAGCAGGGTATGATTCAAATAGAGAGCAAAGCATGAGTTTTCATATGGCTCTTTTTTAATGAAGAATATCTAATCCTCTGCCTCGCAGCATATCGACCCCCCAGCCCTGTTCCATGTAATACATTGCTCATATCTTCACAGTCTCGTCAGATAACTGATGTTTGCAGAACATTAAGGCATTATAGGATTTTGCAGGTATTAAGGAACTTTGGAGGGTGAAACTAGTCAGTGTTTGGGAAGCAAAAATGGCTGAAGCCCACATTAAGCTAGCTAGTAGCAAGAGACAGGAAAAAGTGCATATCTGTACACTGTGGTCATTCTGTTTTGTTTTCCCTTACCTTCTGCATCAGAAGGAGATTGCTTTCTGTTTCCTGCACAAATACTAGGATTGCTTATCACATTCCATGAATGTGAGATGCCCGCCGAACTTTGGATTCTCATTGGGTGGAACATCGTTGCTGCCACATCGCGTATTGCCTGAAGTGACTTCCTTGTTACATCTAACTATCTTGCATTAATGGCACAGCTATGCTTGAGGACGGTATGAAAGAAAACATCTTGTAGAGCTCACCGAGTTCAGGCCTGAACTCGGAAACTTTTGAAGGATTCGAAACTGGGAATTGCTTCACTGGAGGGTGATGTTTCTGCCTCGGGCTCTCAGCCCAGCATTTTTGTGAGGCCCAACGTTTTAATTAAGCCAAGCCCGACCTTTCTTTATATAGCCCATCCAGTTTAAGAACAATATTCAAATAGCTCTACAGTTATAAATTTTCGAGCTTGGGCAGGTTTGATCAGGCGGATTGATTGAGGAACTCAGTTCTGCTGGCCCATTGTCTGGTAGTCCTTCACGTGGGGTGGCTCGTATGCAGAGCCAAGCCCACCCAAATGGTCGGCATTGGGCAGGCCTGGTTGGCTTCATATTGGGGGAAATTAGGTCTGATTAGTTTCAAGGTATGCCGATTTTGAGACTAGAATTCGTAACTTATTCTATAGGTCCTGGTTTCGAAAAATTCGAATTGGGAATTGAACAGGTTATATCCGGAACCAAATTGATCAGTTCGAGGGTTCTAGGCTGATTCTCGATTTTATTCGAGAACGGGGTTTGTTTCATAAAAATCACATAATTGATGTTAGATACTATTTTTTTTAGCTTATTATGAGTGAAGTCTTGTTAGTTGAGTGGTTTTGTCTACCTACTTCAAATTGGAAATTTTGGGTTTAGTTGGATCTCACTACATTTTATTTGAAAAGAGATGTATAGGACCAATTCGACCTTGGAACAGTCTTGCTTAGTTAGCTCTATAATCGAACCAGTGGTTCTGTTATAAGAATTGAAAACTGGACCAACTTTCCCCATAACTGGCTTGGAACATATCAAGTATGGCTAGTTCAGTCCAATTTCCGAATTGAATTGACTCGGATGCTCACCCGTAGGGAAAATTCACAATCAGTCCTAAATCTATTGTGCATAATGTAATCAAATTCTAAACCTTTTAATTGAATTGGTTTAGAGGTAAACCTCAAGTGCAATCAACCTTGAAACCGTCCTGCTTAGTTGGCTCTATGGTCACACTGGCAATTTTGACCTAAGAACCGAGAACTACATAAGCTCTTCTTGGAATCAGCTTGGAATAGATCGGGCAAGGCCAATTTAGTCCAGTTCCCAAGTAGAACTGTCTCAAGTGCTCTCACTCCTACGGAAAATTGCACAATCGATTCTCAATCTATTGGGTTAAATGCAATCAAGTGCTAAACCTTTTAATTAAACAAGTTTAATCATAAAACCTCAAGTGCAATCAAGTCCTCTCGACCAAGTCTCGCATGATTTATTTGATATGACAATCCAATCATCATTGGCCTTCCTAGTGTAAGGCGACGGCATGAGGTGGACTAAAATTGCAAAAAAACGTTATGCTTAGATAAACGACATCGTTGCTTGGTTGAGCAGCTAAAGCCCCAAAATCACCAATTTTTAAATCATTCCCTCCCATTCGAGCCCTAGTTCCCCCAAGAAACCCTAATTCCAATCTTGGCGGCAAAATATGGAGTGAAGATGAAGATGACCTCCAGATTCTGCAAAGGAAATATAGGTTTACATTGAAGTTCATCATCCTTAGTTTTTTACTAAACACGAGGAAGAAAGGTATATAAATCTTCACTATGGAAAGGTATAACTTTGATTGCGGTCCCTCCAAGACTGCATTATCTTTTTATAATCTATTTGTGTTGGTTTCTTCGCATAATTCGTTGGTGGTCCCTCACTGAAAAGATGCTATATTTCCTTTTGTTGTAAGGTTGACATGAATGATAAATAAACATGGGTCTGCATTTTCAATAGTATAAATTTTGTCTGTCTTCCAATACTTGACCATGTATGATGAAAATGAATTTAGCACAGGTAGATATTAATTGATGACGATGATGTATTTTTGTTTTATCTCACTACTCTCTTCTATGTACATGTGTGTGTGGTGCTCACGGGAATCGAATCCCAGATCCGGTACTCTCTGGCCCCACTCCCCAATCCCTTCACCAGCAGGGCCGCATGTTTGTTGGCGATGATGATGTAGTTGACGAGCACGAGGGGACAATGGATGAGGCTGGCTGAGAGGGTGCTCAAGTCATAGCAAAAAGATTGGATTTAGGGGGCATCTAATGGGAAAGTTGAGTAAGAGAATGATGACACCGACTTACCGACTTACTAGTTGATGCAAGAGTTTTGAGTGACGATGATGATGATGAGCTCATAGAAGCAAGGAAGAAGACCGGAGGGGTCAGACAGAACATGGTTGCAAGTGAAACCTTAGTGGGACAACTGTCTAATCCTTAAATCATTTCATGGGAATAATGAAGTTGTTGAAAGTGGTTCATTGGACAAAGTAACATCAAGAGTCAGCGGTCAACTATACCCTTAATGTGGTCCTCTTTTCTCTAACCATGGCTTTCCATCAGTTGACTAGTGGGACAACTTAGAAGTCAAGAGACATGCACAGCTCTGCAACATCGGTCGATCACTTTGCAGAACCTGATGTTTTCTTCTGATAAATCTTTCGCCTGTAAATTCTGTTTGGACGATGATACAAACGAGAACCAATCCCAAGGGAAAGGCAAAATAAATCGGGTTTCATAAGTTTCCTTCGAAAATGGTAAGATCTTCGGCACAAATAGAAAGGAGTGACCCATTTTTCCCTTTTTCGTCCCTATGTTCACGGCCAAAGTAATAAGATTGATGCCATCTATTCTTGTCTTAACGACTTCCACCATTTTCATGTCCACAACATCAAGAAATTCGCTTAAGATTTTTTATTTTTTTTTTTCGGTAGAAAATCCTTCTCAAACTTGATGCGGAAACTTATCCTAACTTCCTTATCATAAAATTGTTCATATTGGGAAATTTCAAAACTCTACTCTATCTAAGGGTGGGCAACTGAGCCACTTTAACTGGGAAACCGGACCAAACTTGCCGTACCTGATCGGTTTCAAGCGTATATTGAAACTCGGTTCTAGCCGAACCAACCCTACTAGACTGATTCCAAGCCGATTATGAGGAATTGGTCTAATTCTCAATTTCGAACCCTTGGAACCTCCCTTTAACGGTTTGAATCCCAAAACCATCAGTTCAACCCAGGAACCAATCGAGTAGGCTTGGTCGGTAAGGCCAATTCGGCCGAATCCGAGAATCGGACCGGTTCTTTGGAACCGACCTAGAATCAATTGTGTAACGCCTTGAAGCAACTCGGTTGTTCCCTCCTACTTAGAGCAGACCCTTGGACTTTCCCAATATGAATAATTCTATAATATCCTACTTAGGATAAATTTCCGCATCAAGTTCGACAAGGTTTTTCTACCAAAAAAAAGAAGAAGCTTGAGCGGGTTTCATGCTGCTATGGACATGACAATGGTGGAAGTTGCTAAGACAAGAATAGAGATGGCCTCAACCTTAGTTTCTTTGACCGGGAACATGGTATCAAATTTGAAGAAGAAGAAAACATTAGACTCTGCAGAAGGACCGACCCCAGTTGATGCGCAGCTGTGCATGTCTCTTGACTCGTAAGTTGTCCCATTACTCAAAACAATACAAAGAATCAACTGCAGAAAAGATGACCATACGAAGGGCACAGTTGACTGGCGACTCTTGACTTATCAATTAACGAAAAGCCAAACCTAAACCCGCAAGCGTCGAGACAAAGCGCGTAGGATGTGGATTTCCCCCTAACGCCACCTGCGAAAATGGCAGATGCAGATGAACACGAACCCATCAGTGGCCGGCAAAGCTGATTATTGTCGTGAAGATTTGAAGGGTCTCTTTCTAGAAGTGGGAGACATGTCTCGGTTCATGTGAATTTCCTAAATGCTATTGCTTGTGACCTGGTCCAGCACACTGCGCTCTGTCCTCAATGTGTAATGGTTCAGGGCATTGTGCCGGTGCGCTTTGAAAACTCTCCCCGTTGGATTTCTCCATCTTTGTCTGTTCTAACCATGCCAGGATCAATAGCCCATCAGTATCATCACCTCTTCACTTTTATACCAGAACAGCAGGAGGAAGAAGGGTCGGTCAAGACTTGCTTATATGAAGGCTACAGTCCCATTGGTCAAGTGGGGTTCAGGTTCAACACACTTGGCTGGGATTTTGGCCGACCTCGTCGTATTCTATTTGGAGATGCACAAGTTTTTGACTTGAGCTTTAAATTTTATGGGACATGTCGTTTTCGGGTAATCTTCGACGACTTTGTCTGCAATGCCAACCACTTCTGATCTATGTTTTCCAGCTAATTCCCATTGATCAAAGTTTTGACATTTTCTTTTTCAACGCGCAAGTTCCTTTGTTCTTTTTCTCCCTTTCTTGTGTGTAAAGTTTAGTAGAAGAGGGAACAAAGAAGTTCAAGGCCCCACTTGGTTAGCATCAAGAGATGAGTGAAATAACTCTCCCGGACTGTTGAGGGTCCGGATCAACAGAAAGATTTGATGCTGAAAAATGACTGCTTTTGGATTTGTAGCTTGAATTCCACACTCAGTTCTTCCCTATCTAACAGATTGTCTTTTTTGGGATGCCGAACAATTTGATCAGGTTTAGATGGCTCCTCTCAAATTGACAGTGAATGTTTTTTATCCCGAAGTTGAACTTTGCTGAGTATAAGCTCAAGACTCTCAGCTCAAGGGAAGAAGAATTGTAGAGTGCTCATTAATACAGAACATGGGAATCACTTCAAGAAATCAGAGGGCATGCTTTGTGGCCTTCGACTCGAGCGAAAAGTCCTTCCACTGTACGAATAATGCCTTCGCCTGATGTGATTCAGTCTTACAAGGAGAGGATCATAATCTAAATACAGAGAGAGAGAGAGAGAGAGAGAGAGAGAGTTACTCCAACCAAGTTGAGCATATAAATTCCCAGTTGGTATCATCACACAAGATACAACGTATATGAGAAGTTCTCTTCGACAATCTATACCAAGGCGTGTTAAATAATAACAGGCATATACATCGATTACAATACGGTACAACAAAGACAAAAGGACAGGAATTGGAAGAGCTAATAGTAAAATGAATTCACTTCTTCCATGGATGGGGCAATGACTTTGCGGATCCTTCGAAAAGATCCAAAATGTAGTTCCCCATGTCATCAGCAGTGTACTTGATGTACTTCTCACCGATAGAACCTGCATATACTCCAAGAAACGTCCGATAAGCATGTATCACTTTCTGTGTAGTTGCAATTTGTACATCCGACCGAAGCTGAGGATCTTGGATGATCCACCCCGTTTGGCACTTGTAGACTTCCTCAAAAGCAAGACAGAACGCCTTACACCTTTCTCTAACAGTTGGCTTCCAGAAGTTCAAAGCCTGGTTTCCACTATCCTTGAGCAAAGAAAGAGCAGAACTCCACGTGGCTCTTAGATAACTGGTTGCGTGCTGCTGGTATTTACCGATATGCTTCCTGATCCACTCATCCCCAAAGTAAAGCCTGAGATCGGAGTCTTTTATCTTTTGAACCATGTA
Organism: Metrosideros polymorpha var. glaberrima; assembly: GCA_001662345.2. Taxonomy (NCBI): domain Eukaryota; kingdom Viridiplantae; phylum Streptophyta; class Magnoliopsida; order Myrtales; family Myrtaceae; genus Metrosideros; species Metrosideros polymorpha. The sequence continues at coordinate 2,756,957 of BCNH02000002.1, forward strand.
ATGGATGTTGTTCATCAAGAATATATGCTGTAGAGAACTATTCTTGAATAGCTTGGACTTCTCAACAAGGTTCAACTCTAAAACAGACGCCAGGGACCTCGCATGGGCTGCCAATGCACATGAACTGTCAGAAGAGCATTCCCCCTCATTATCTATTCCAAGACAAGGCTCCAGACGCTTTACTTCTCGATCACAAAGAAGCAAATTAAGGGGGCTTCCATATGCAGAAAGGACCTTGATGTAGTTCATGGCATACTTGGTGAGAGGATGAATACCCCCTCCACCAAAAGGCTTCTGAGACCTGTCTAGAGCAATACGATTCCTAAATTCAGCAAATGTTGCTCTTGCATAATCACCCAAGCTGGCCAAAAGATCATGAAACTCGATTCTAATGGAAGCACCAGCATATTCTGAGTATACAGCATCTATGTAGTTAAGGAGTTCAGTGAGGACCTCATACATGTCGAGCACGCGAAATAATTTCTCTGGTCGATGTGGTGACATTGTTATGGCTTCACCAAAGTTCAAAAAAAGCAGCATTGAAGCCTTTGTGATATCGACAAAGGTAATCGAGTTAACGGAACCAAACTCTCCTAGAACCTCGTTGCAAAGATGTTTTTCGCTAGCAAGATAGACACGTATAATGATCCTCATAGCCCAAGCCCATTTCTTTATCTCACTGCTCATCTTATCCCAATCCATTCTCAGAGTATCTTCAATTGTCAACTGCTCCATTTTGAGTATGACCAAGTACTCATGCAACGCTTCTTTCCGGATGCTAACATAGGCTTGGCAAAATTCCTGATCATACTTTGTCAAAAACATCACCTGTGCAATCGACTTGAGAGCAGGGACCATATCGGGGTGGATCAGGCTTACCAGACGTTCTGCTGATGCATTGCCGATGCCACTGCCACCATCCTCTGCACGAGATGTTAACTCAGCTGCTTCATCCTCTATGGAAACAAATGACTCATCATACACCACATCCTCCACAAAAGAGCGAAATGACATGTATTCAGGCTCATAGTACTCCTTATAGCGGACAAGAATGTGCCTCAGCTCTTCCGCGAGCCTCGACATTGCTATCTCCAAGATGCCTTGAGCACGAAGAAGAAGTTCCTTCTGCTTCACATTCCTTATGGGAGAAACGCTTCCTAAAGTCTCCACTAATTTTTGAATCTCGACAGCAGCTTTCAGATACTCTGAGGTTTCCTCTGAGCTAGATTCCCATATCAGTGACTGGTTAGTCTCCCAGCTCATGACCACTATCTCATGCTGTGTGAGTTGCTCTTCTATTTCCTTCAACAACCAGCCCCTGCTCTCACTAGGCGCGGACTTCATGGAGAGACGAGCTTCAACATTGGAAAAGAAACTTCTAACGTCAGTGATATTCGGGTTTGTACTGGCTCTCAGTGCCATCATGAGGTGCTGAGCTGCTGCAACTATATGATGCTCCATTTCATGGTTTACAAGGGCGGATTCGCAGTCCCCCATTTCGACAGAAACGATGGAATCGCGCAGACTAGGAAACTCTGGATACGGCTCACACAGAAATCTTGGCTTAAACTTTTCAAGAACCTATCCCCCTCATCCGGTAAACCCAAGTTTACCCTCGGAAGGAGGTGTCACGAGTTCTCCATCGATTCCATTTCGCCCCAACTTCTACACAGCGACTATGGCAAAGAAATGGATTGTTTGAGAAGAAGACTGCACTTCACTTGGCTCGGCTTAAACTAACACTGATTTGAAATCTTCAAGATTCCGAAGCAAAAATTCGCAGGTGGGTGAGCAAGAAAGGAAGGAGAAGTTCCCTGGGACTCTTCAGTTAAAGTTTCCAAAATTGAGAAGGAGAGGCGGCTATGAAGGAAACTCTAAGCACAACAGATTGACATCCAGAATTCAAAATGACCCAACAAAGCAGAAGTACCAAATTCTCAACAGACAATCGGACTGAGGAAATGACAATTCAATGGCATAAGAGAAAATCAGAGAGATTCGCAACAGACCCGACAAGAGTTAGCCTTCGGACCGCTCTTTACCTTGCCAACGACCCGATCGCCGCATCAGATGGACTCACTGTAGCAGATAAGACAGAACAACGAGTTCAACTAAGCGAAACTCCCTAGCCCAGAACAAGATCCCACCGCATCAAACACGACCAGCCGCGACTAACGAAACGAAACTAACCGGCCACGAACCTCCCAGGAAAATCAAGAACCGGGACAACTCTGTCGCGCTGATGGTCGACTCCTCGGACGAAACAAAGCACCGGGACTGAAACAGGAACAAGAAAAGAAAAGGGGGGGGCTGACGAGGCCTAGGATTCGACGACGACCCTCGAGAGAATTCCGATCGGAGACGATCAGCGCGAGCTTCCCGTTCTTCGAGGACGACGTTGTCGTACGTACGGAAGCAGAAGGAATTTCCGGAGGATCGAGAGAGAGACAGAGAGAAGGGCGCGAGATTCAATGGAGGACGAGAGAAGGAGGAAGAGAAGAAACGGAGGGTAAAAGCTTTGCTTCGATTTTAATGGAGGAAAGTGGGAACTTTTTCTCTTTCTCGGCACTTTCTCTCGGGTCAGCCATGTCCTTTTCTTGTCTTGCTCTTCTCGCTCGCTCGCCGCCTGTCGAGCGTTGACTTGACGAGCATCCGCAGCAGAGCGCGAATCCTGACGGTCCTACTCCACGCGCTTATCGTGAGACCGCCACATGTGATCATTGCACCGGTCAGTTTTGCCCTTTTCTCCTTTTTTTTTTAATTTTATGTTTTCTTTTTCCGAGATTTGTTTGGAATACGGCACCGAGGGTGGAGGAGTCGTCGATGTGCGTACATCGGCCGTTGAAACCAAGGACAGAATATATTGGAATGATTAAATCCATTTTGGGTGAGTGAATGATCATCGATATATATAATAATAAAAAAAATGGGAGCGCAAAACATTTGTTCGAGCAATATCTCGTCACGGTCGGCATGGGTTGCGGGTCGAAATTTTCGTCTGGTCAATCTTTTAATGCTATTAGGGTGGTAAACTTACTTCCTGATTGTACGCGATTGGATTGACATATATATCAACATTTGACTATGCTAATTTATATAAATGTACAATGCCCCGAGACGCGTGACTTGAAGTTAGGAAAAAAACAGCAACTTCGTGGAACTCATTCGAGCTTTGGACCGGGAGTTTAGGATTTGGCGAAGAGAATAAGCATAACTAATTAAGAAACAAGGACTTTCGTTTTTCTTGTCATGTGTATAATAATCAGGAGATGATCACTAAGATAAGCAACACATAAACGCATTTTTACTCTTGTTATGAGTGGATTTTTTTAATTATTCCGTGGTAACAACGTATTTTAGGCGATTCTCAAACCCGTAAAAATTTCGGGTTTTCGATAAAGAAAAATGCTCTCACAATTGACAACACAAAAAGCTTCACCAACTCTTTTGGAAGGGGGAAAAAAAAGTAAATCTCCCTTTTTCCAAGTGGAATATTCGTTGGGTTAAACCCAACCCAATGCCATAATTTTGGCATTACTCTTAACTTATCCTAAAAGCACTCAGCATATTTTTAATCGATGCTTATTTTTAATTTTCTCCTTTTCCAAACAATGCGTCTCGTATTACACTTCTTTTCTTTATCATAGATAGGAATACCTTGTTAAGTCCTTTAAATTATTTCGTGTTAAAACGTTGGGCTAAGCCCAATCCTCTGACATTACTCTTATTTATTTATTCGTTGGTAAGAGTTGTAATGACATTACTTTTGACTTAGGGTAAAGCACTCGGTGTATGATGAAAGGAAAGTAACAAAATGCTAAAGTTTCTTCTATTAAATGCCAAAGTTGCTTGGACCACATGCCCTAACTTTGCATCTAGTAATCTGGGCCCTACCTGAATAAAAAAATTGGCAATGAAAGCTTCAATGGCCAGGTGTTTAAATAGTAGAAGCTAGGGGGAGTCCCACGTCGACCACGAACACACATGCATCTCAGTTTATATTATCCAAGCGAGACAGAATAGATTGTCTCTTCGGAGACATCCGATAAAATTGGAACGATATAGAGAAGATTAGCATGGCCCCTGCGCGAGGATGACACGCACAAATCGAGAAATGGTCCAAATTTTTTTGTACTTTTTTGATATATTTTCTTTTCATATGTTTGGAGTTTTTATGAATTCCATAACATTTACCTCTTTTGGTTATCTTTGATCCATTTTACTTCATTTCACCGTATTACAACAATTTCCTTTTTCAATTCCCCGACTTCATTTCAGCTTCACTAATTAAGTTTTCCAAAAATATTTTCGTCCCTCCTTAATTTTATATATTTCGTATCTACCTAGTACTATTACTATTGGCTTCACACATCTACAGTTTTACAATCTTGAATGTAGACTTACTGGTCTCGATGAGTTAATTCATGCCGTTAAACTTCAAAAAAAATTCCGGCCAAAAAGAAAATCCCCAAAAAAAAATAATTGTAGGAACAGTACGATGTTAAGTAGGGGCAACGGCTGAGCTAAGGGAAAAAAAACAAAGTCAACAATATTCTGTATATTTACCAAAAGTTTAATTAGGTTTTCTTAATTCAATGAAATTGTTCATTTAATATGTTCCAATGAATGTATGCCTCGTATATTTCTTTTTTTCCTAACGATAGATGGTGTCTTAATATATAATATTGATCTATATTTGGGTGCCATCGACCACTCAAAATTCGAATAAAATCTAAATTTTAATGTTAGGTTCATGTACATACCACGTGACGATTTTCATTGCTTATAATCCCATTACGATCATCTAACATTCTCCTCTTGAAAAATCATTGAAAATATGATCACTTCGCCAACAACAAGATCATTTCCAATTTTTTTTCACAGTATAATGTCAAAAGAAGCCCGTTGATTATTAAACATGTAGTCTAACAAAAAGCTTGGTCGTATGTATCGGAAGGATGTGGGTGGCCTTGTGTGGAGATAATAAATATTTCCTCAGGCCTTTCCTCCGAGGAGCAAGGAGTCCCACATCGAACACCAGCATTCACCACTTCAAAAAAAAAAAATTATGCACAAGCGAAAGAAGACATTGTCCCTTTGGAGATCTCCGATAAAATTGGAACGATATAGAGAAGATTAGCACGGCAGCTGCGCAAGGGCAAGGATGACATGTGCAAAGAGTCCGAATTTTTTTAATTAACCTCATCTATTATATTTCTCGTATATATTACTCTTCATTTCAAGTACTTTTATAACTATTGCTGTTATGGTTGGCTCGGAAATTTGTAATGTTTTTCAATATTTGGCGCATGCTTACATTCACCATAAACAAAACAAAGAGTAGGGAACGATTAAATTGCATCTACATTTGCGAGTTTATTTATTTATTATTTATAATGCAGTATATCGAGGTTGATGGAACACTCTACAAGCTCCATGTATCGATTAAATTCAGATTTTTTTACTATACAATTGGTCTCGAACTGCAGGAGTCTGGATGAAATTCGGAGAAAGTTTCAAATTGAAATTCTCCAATGCCCCCAATCAATTGTGTTAATTTTGGGGATTAGTTTATGATTTTTGGAGCAGTGCCTTATTTTTAGGTTTAATAGCTTTTGCATGAGCGAACCTTTGATTGGCTCTTATGTGTTGCGTAGCTGCAACATATATCGTGCGGGTACTTTGCGACTACTAGCATTTAGTGGGCTTGTGATTACAGGCTCGACCACCTCCTTGGATCTTCGAATTGCACATTTAAATTGTAAGACTCTTATGATAACGTCCAGAGGATATTATTGGCGCCAAGCGCTTGTCCAATTATTTTTTTTATAAAAGGGAATATGTAATTGTTAATTGACGCTTATTTTTAATTTTCTCCTTTTCCAAACAATACGTGTCGTATTACTCTTCTTTTCTTTATCATAGACAGGAATACCTTCTTAAGTCCTTTAAATTATTTCGTGTTAAAATGGAATTCGAGTGGATTATTCGTTGGGCTAAGCCCAACCCAATGTCATTATCTGACATTACTCTTCTTTTTTATATTTTTGGGTAAGAGTCGTCTGACATTACTTTTAACTCACATTAAACCACTCGGCATATAATAAAAGAAAAGGGACAAACTGCTAAAATTTCTTCTATTAAATGCCAAAGTTGCTTGGACCACATGTCCTACATTTACATGTACTAATCTGGGCCCTACCTGAATAAAAAAAATTGGCAATGAAAATTTCAATGGGCTGGCTTTTAAATAGTAGAAGCTAGGGGGATTGGGGAGTCCCACATCGACCATGAACACACACGCATCTCAGTTTATATTGTCCAAGTGAGACAAGAGTGAACGTCTCTTTGGAGACATCCGATAAAATTGGAACGATACAGAGAAGATTAGCATGGCCCCTGCGCAAGGATGACACGCACAAATCGAGAAATGGTCCAAATTTTTTTGCACTTTTTTTGTATATTTCTTTTCATATGTTCGGAGTTATTCCAAATATACTAAAAAAATATTTCTTCTTACTATTTTACCTGATCTCACAAAATCAAAATAATCTATTTTTTCAATCGAGATTTGCAAATTAAGCTTATCTATTACGTTTCTCACGGATGTCACTCCTCACTATTTTACTTGATCTCACAAAATCAAATTATTATATTTCTCACGGATGTTACTCCTCAACTCAAGTACTTTTATATGTACTAATATAATGGTTGGATTAAAAATATTTAAAGCTTTACACCATTTTGCGTGATCTCACAAAATCATTTTTTTTTACATTTTTAGTGTATTTCTTTTCATGTGCTTGGAGTTATTCCAAATACTAAAAAATATTTCTTCTCACTGTTTTACATGATCTCACAAAATCAAAATAATCTACTTTTTCTATTGAGATTTGCAAATTAAGTTAATCTATTACATTTCTCACGATGTCGCTCCTCACTATTTAACCTAATCTCACAAAATCAAAATATTATATTTCTCATGAATGTTACTCCTCATCTCAAGTACTTTTATATCTATCGGTATTATGATTGGATTGAAAATATTTAAAGCTCTACAATATTGCATGCATGCTTGGATTGAAAATATTTCTACTGATATCATGGTTGGATTAAAACTATTTATTTTCACTGTTTAACTCGATCTCACAAAATCAAAATAATCTACTTTTTCAATCGAGATTTGCAAATTAAGCTTATTTATTACGTTTCTCACAAATATCACTCCTCACTGTTTTACCTGATCTCATAAAATCAAAATATTATATTTCTCACGAATGTTACTCCTCATCTCAAGTGCTTTTATATCTATTGATATTATGTTTAGATTGAAAAAATTCAAAGCTTTACAATATTGCAGGTATGCTTGCACTGATAATATGGCTGAATTGAAAATATTTAAAGCTTTATGATATTGGATGTATGCTTGCAATCACCATAAATAAATAGGATAAGTGCACTTGAAATCCTAAAACTTGTCGCGAAAGTGTAATTGAGTCATAAAACTTGTCAAATTAGTGCAATTAAGTCATTCCTCCCGTCCAACTTTTTCTAATAAAAAAATGCTGGTTTTTTTTGTTATTTTCTTTCTCCTATGTAGGATTCACCTTACTAAAACATGAAAAATAAGACTAAAATGACGTCTTTTTGATCCAAAACCTCATTTTTAAAACCAAAACATTAACTAAAGTAGATTAAAAAAATAAAAGGATAATTTTTTTCTTTAAAAAAAGAACAATAAGAAAAAAAATAGCGAGAGGCCCTTGTCGTCGCAGCTCCATCATTGTTGGAAAGGGCCGGCGAGGGTCACTGGCCAATGCCGAACCCTCGCTAGCCCTTTCCGGCAATGGTGTAGCGGTGGTAGCGAGGGCTTGTTGCTGTTTTCTTTTTTTATGTTTTTCTTTTGAAAAGAAAAATCAGCCTTTTTAATTTTTATTCTAATATAAATGATATTTTGGTAAAAAACTAGGATTTAGACCAAAACGATATTGTTTTAGTCTTATGTTTCATGTTTTAATAAGGTGAATGCCACGAAAGAGAGAGAAAATAAAATAAAAAGCCATATCAACATTTAAGTTTGACAGAGCTAACAAAATGACATGATTTAACCAAGTTTTAGCACTTGATTGTACTTTTTGTAAGTTTTAAGGCTCAATTGTACTTTTGCAACAAGTTTTACATATATCAGTGCACTTATCTCTAAATAAATCAAATATTAGAGGACAATTAAACTGCATTTCAATTTAATGTCTATTCATACAATGGTTGGTCTGAAAATTTCTAAAGATTTACGATATTGGACATGTGCTTGCAATCACCATAAATAAAACAAAGATTGTGGGACAATTGAACTGGATCTCAATTTATGAGTTTATGCTCTCTTTCTTTTTTAAATCCAGCAATTGGAGATTTATGAAATACCCTACAAGCTTCACGAACTAATTATCTCTAAACCTTTAGCCTATGCGGGTGACCATGACCTAGAGAAATCTGTATACACTTCACGAGATTTGAACAAGTGACCTCCAGTTTTAGTGTGGAAATTTCTAAGCCCCCAGTCAACTATACCAACCATGGGCGTTAGTTCTTGCTCTTTTGAACGGTACGCCATTTTCAAATTTAATATCTTTTTCCCCAATGTCTTATGCTAATGTTTAATGTTCTTTCCGTGAGAAAACCTTTGAGCCACTCTTGCTACATTGACTAGCTTTGATATAATTCACGTGGGGCTTCATGGCCGCTAGCATCTTGATCAACATGTGATGACTGGCTCACAAACCTCGGATATTCGAATCGCGAGTGGTGTGAAGTAATTATAGCTCAAATCGAATGTTTAATAGAGAGCGTAAGACCCTTATAATATTGTTCAAAGGGGATCGTTAGCACTGGTTATCTCTCCTTACCCTTTTATTTATGAAAAAAAAGAGATAAGAATTTGGTAATCGATCCTTATTTTTATGTTTTGTTTTTTTCCAGATAATGCGGCTCGTGTGACTCTTCTTTTCTTTATCATCGATAGCAACCTCTAGTTAAGTCCTTTAAATTATTTTGCGATGAAACGTAATTCAAGCAATACTCAATCGGTCATTATTTAGCATTACTCTTCACTTACAGGAAAGCACTCGGCATATAGTAAAAGCAAAGGAACAAAATGCCAAAGTTGTTCTTTTTCAAATGCCAAAGGTGCTTGGACCACTTGTCCTAACTTTGGATGTGATAATGTGGGCCTTATATTAATACAAAAATATAGCAATCAAAGCTTAGATGGCCAGGCTTTAAATAAGTAAAAGCGAGGAGAAGTCCCACATCGACTGTGAACACACATGCAGTTCAGTTTATATTGTCCAAGCTAGACAAAAGAGGTTGTCTCTTCGGAGACATCCGATAAAATTGGAACGATACAGAGAAGATTAGCATG
>BCNH02000002.1:2771083-2819416 GCA_001662345.2 Metrosideros polymorpha var. glaberrima
CCTTAACATTCGAATAAAATCTAAATAAAATGTCAGGTTCACTGCTTACAATCCCATTACAATCATCTTATATTCTCCTCTTGAAAATTCATTCACAATATAATCACCTCGCCAAGAACAAGACCACTTACATTTTACAATGTATAATGTCAAAAGAAAGCCGTTGATTATTAAATATGTAGTCTAAATAAAGTATAGCAAAGAGACGAAAAGCTTTGGTTGCATGGACCACCATAACTTTGGAAGAAAATCGGTTAAATATTTATATGTGAAACCATATATGGAAATATATCATTATTTCATCAAAACTATGTGTTATCCAATTTTTATTTTTAAATTATTTAAAAATGAATGTAGATAAACAAAGCATAAATTTTTCTGTTCCAATTTTCATATGAGGCGAGCAAGAGTCGACGATAGAACCGGGCATCAACCTAGTTAGACAGTCGATTCTGCTCGAGGCTAGTTATGATGAAAATCGACCGATTTTCGATTTAAAAAATTTGGAATCTGGCATTATGAGCAAAATTCTACTTAGTAAAGACCCACTCAGTCAAGTCGCCTTCAAAGGTAGAACCACTTGGTTCCAGCTTGAAACCATTGATTCCGGGATAGAACCGGTCCAAGAATTTTTCTTGAAAGCTCTTTATTTAAAAAAAAGAAGAAGATATGTTCACTGGAAAATTTAATACTAGTCCTAAAACTTGCAAAAAATGCAATCAAGTTTTAAAATTTATCAAATTGGTTCGGTTGAGTCATTCCGTTATCTCTTTTCAATTCGGCTGGCAGAAAATGCTGACATGGCATTTTTTTAATATTTTCTCCTTTGTGTGGATGATGTGGCTAAACGACGTCGTTTTGGTCTAAATATAACTTTTAATATAATTTTATTTAAATTCAATTAAAAAAACAAAAGAAAACAGGCGGTGGTGGCTGCAGCCCTCACCGCCATCACCCCACCTCGCTGGGAAGGCTAGCGAGGGTGGGAAATGGCCGGCGCTCGCCCAAACTTGGTCAAGGGTCGCCATTGGCAAGGGTAATGAGAAATTTTAAGTTTCATATTCTAACTCCGGTCTTATTAGTTTTACACCATGGTTTAATCCAACAAAACTAAATAAATGAAAAAAAAGGACATTGATTTCTAGGTACAACTGAAAATTTGCTTTGAATCGGCTGACCAGCTGCCCTCTCGATTTCACGTTTCAAAAATCAAGTACGGTAGGATCGATTCGTGCCCACCCCTAATTTAATAATTATCATGTTTTTGTCAGGCATGGAAATACCAATCGAACAAGTACCAACGAGATAGAAAAAAGAATGTAAATAAATAATAACAAAAAAAGGGAGCATAAGGCAGCGCGACAGCGTGGAAATGAAAGTCAACCCAACAAGCCACACAACACGACGTCGTCTCCCCGCATCTTTGGGAGACGGTTTAGTTAATGGCGCGCACGCCCCCCCGCCACTCTCCCAAGAGCGCTCCTTCGATTTTAAGCTCCGCGATCGCGAAGCTCGAAACTCATGCCGGACCGCACGCATCGCCCTCTAATCTCTCTCCCTCTCTCTCTCTCTCAAATTCCTGTCCAGCAACCACTTTCTCTCTCTATCTGATCCTCTCGCTCCCTCCCTCGTCTTCCCCCCTCGGTTCCCTTCTCCACTGTTCACGAATTCCGGAATCCGCAAAGAGAAGCGCCGCCGTCGCCCTCGCCGTCGCCTCCGTCTCTGCGTAACCCAATCTCCCGTCCGCCCGATTCCAACAGTTTTGCGAGGGTTTCGCGGCAGTGCGCTTGCGGAGTTTTGATGTGAGTTCCGTGAGTTTAGATTGTTTCTTTTTCTTTTTCTTCCGTTCATCGCTCGAATGGCACGTCAGTAGGTTGATTTTTCCTGAGAATCGCGGGTCTTGTTTGGTATTTTCGCGCCGCTAGCGTTTTGAGGTTGGCGTCAAATGAATGGGATGAGTCCGTAGAGATTCCCCTGTTTCAGAGGAATTGATCCGAATAGTTTGTGGGATCGATCAATGGACAGTCGCGGTAAGATGTCTGCCTTGTCGGAAGGCCGCAGAGGGCATTTCAATGGCGTACTTACGAATAATTTGCTCATGCATTCGCGGTTGGAATTGTCATTAAAGTTTTCTGGTTAATGCCGGCTTGCTGCTGTCGCTTCAGATGGATTTGCCTCTGTAGCCTGATCAACTGAAACTTGTATGTCGTTAGATATGGAAGCTGGGCCTGCGAGAGGTAGTGGCGATGCCGATTTAAGGGAACATCCTCCTTCCGTTCCCGGTGGAGATGATCACGCATTTCAAATTAAGAGGCTGTTTTCGTCGTTGTCGGAGTCATCGTCGGGAGACTCCTTTGAGCTAGAGGTGAAACAGACTAGCACTTCTAATGCAGGTTCCCATGGCCACCTTGCCCGTGACGATGACGACCGCGAATCGGTTCCAGGACGTGGAGGAGGAGGAGACATTCCGGTCAGCTCGATGCCCAAGGCCGAATCGTCTGAAAATGGTTCGTCGGACCGTATGCACGACTCGAGGTCGAACGGTGGGTCAGCAAAGCAACTCCCTCCGGTTCAGGTAATGGAACGGACGGGTGACGTCGCGGGTAGTCCCTCTCCGTACAGGATTCCTTCTTCCGTGTTCAGCAGAACCAAATCGACAGCCCCGATGGAGTGGAGCGTCACGTCCAACGAATCGTTGTTCAGTATCCAAATGGGAAACACGAGTTTTACTAGAGACCAATTTTATTGGGTTGGCAAATCTCAAGAGCTGGGTATGTCCGGTCCACCGACTATTCCTCCAGTGCCGATGGACTGTGCCAACCCAACTCCAGTCAATAAGCCGCCGGAAATCGGCTTAAGAATCGCGAACATGGGCGAGCGTCGATGTGCACCTGCCCCAGCTGCTCAACCGCCGGACGATCAAAAGGAAAGCGTGGATCATAGTAAAGAGAATTTTCCTTGGCCAGAGGTAGCTTCCTGCCATTCTACCAGCCCGTCACACCATTCCGACGCGAGCGGAAACAGTGTCAAATCCTTCGCCTTTCCAATGTAAGCTGCATCACTTATGCTCGTTTTTTACTGTGGAAATGTGTGTCAATTCTGCTTGTGCCCTGAAGATTTACGCACTCTAGAAGCATGAAGGTCTGAGCCAGGAACTTTAAATCTAGACTGAATGCCGCAAAATCACATGACTTTAGCATTCTACCGGCGTGTTTAGCAAACTCGAAGTTAACTCGGTGTTTTGGCTGCGTGAAGATTGTCCAGAGATGCGGCCAGAAGCGGCTCGCTGAGGGTCGGTCCGAACGGCATGAAGCCACTGACGTCATTCACGCCAATGCAGCCAGGCCCACAGGCTCTGAAGCCACAGCCGCAGCCTCCTAAAGCAGCCGCATCCGGCATGGGTCAGGCCAGATGGTTCTATTGCTTTCCCTGCTGCTCAATCTGTTCTTCAGGCTGACGATTCGGGGCGGTCTCTTCAGGCACCTTCGTTCGACGTTAGATTACAGGTACCTCGTCCGTGGCCCGCAGAGTTGTTTTTTTTTTTTTTCCATCTTTTCAGTTTTGGATCATTCGGATTAACCTCGCGACCGTGATTGCACCGTCGGTCTACCGGTGGAATTGTATGATCGGCCCTCGTTTCAGTTGTTCATAGACGATCTTTTAGTTGGTTGAAGGAAATTTTTTTGCCGGTACTCGTAGCGCAAACTTCTATCTGATCTGTGAGCCAAAGATAGCACCTTCATATCGAAACGCATAGGTTTTCTCATGCTCCTGTTATGCATTATATCAACATGGAATTGCAGCTATAGTTTCTACATGTCTTGTAATATCTTTACCATTGTTCTGAGATGGTATGTCTCCAGCAACCATGGCTCCTACACCACTATTGCTGACATATATTTCTCTACTTTGAAACGAAACCGAACCGAAACCGAACCGTCAGAAATCCGTTGTTTTACTTACTACCTGAATCGAAAGGAAACCCGACCAGAGAAGACCCGAAACTTTTGATTTGGATCGATTCGGTTCGAATTTTGATTATGCAGGTTTCTTTTTACACCCCCACTTGGAGATGGATCTGACTCCTCGAGACAGTGGTATATTCAACTACGACATATACGGCCGTTCTCATCCAAATCCGATGATCGATCCTAACTGAGGTTGCATATATAATCACTCTACTGGTTCGCACTTTGTCGAATTTACGATCCTATTCCATCTCTCGAATAATCTTTCTTTGAACTATGCTTCCGTTGCCTCCACCAAACTTTTACTCAGGACATCACAAATTCTCCATTTTAGGTTAATGTCTAATTATCCCTTGTTTGTAAGAGTTATACGGATGGATTGATCTAATTCATCTATTGTCACATTTATTTCAAAATAATTTTCACGTGACAAAAAAAATCCCAAAATCAATAAAATCTTAGATCGAGGAATGTGCTGAAATTTGTTAATTTTGTCTTTAGAGCCCCTTAAAGTTTCGAGAATCCACCAAAGCCTAAACTTCGCGTGACACGATGTACCGATTTGAGATTTTTTTGTCATAGGAAAATTAGTACAGAGTAAACATGACACCGATATATTAATTTGGGATTTTCAATGACGTGAACAGATTCCCCGATCTAAGATTTTATACTTGAGACTTTTTTTTTATCATGGGAAAATTAGTGTTGAATAAAGGGAAAATTTTGATTAAGGGCCTGAAGTACTTTCATTCTTTCAAATAAGGGCCTAAAGTAGCAAAAAAGTTTCAAATAAGGGCCCGAAGTGGACCCTGTTTCAATTAAGGGCCTGAAGTGGCCAAAAATTTTCAAATAAGGGCCTGAATATGGGGGCATTTTCGTATTTTCACTTTATTAATTAAATAAAATATTAAAAAATGAAAAAAAAAATTTTGAGGATGTGAAGCAAGGGGCTGCCACCCCTTGCTGCCGGCCCCATCGCCGGCTCAGCCAAGGCCGGCGGGGGCTCGAGTAGGGGTCGCCGGCCCTCGGCGAGGCCCCGGCGACCCTCGCCGAACGGGGCAAGGGCCCGATGACCCCTTTGGGTGAGGGTCATCAGCCCTCGCCCAGCGACGGCGGCCCTCGCGGACGCCTAGCAACCGTCGCCTGGCGTCGCTGAGGGTCACCGCCGCTGGGCGAGGGCTGGCGACCCTCGCCCAGGTCGGGGCGGAGGGCCGGTGACCCTCGCCCAGGTCGGGGCGGAGGGCCCCCAACTCGCCCAGATCTGGGCGGGGGGGTTGCCGCGACCTCGCCTAGAGGAGTCGCCGGGCCCTTGCCCCGTTCGGCGAGGGTCGCCGGGGCCTCGCCGAGGGCCGGCGACCCCTGTCGGCCCTAACCGAGCCCCCCCGGCCCTGGCTGAGCCGGCGACGGGGCAGCAGCCCCTTGCTTCACATCCTCAAAAAAAAAATTCATTTTTAATATTTATTTAATTAATAAAGTGAAAATACGAAAATGTCCCTATATTCAGGTCCTTATTTGAAACTTTTTGGCCACTTCAGGCCCTTAATTGAAACAGAGTCCACTTTGGGCCTTTATTTGAAAAATCGAGACTATTTCATGCTCTTAATCGAAATTTTCCCTTGAATAAATGCAGCATGAGCGTACCAATTTCGAGTCTTTTTGCGTTGTGTTAATCTATTTAATACTTGATCTAAAGAGACGGGGGCCAATGGGCCCGAGCCCAATAGACAAAACGACGAGGTCAAAGGAGTAAATTCCCCTGAGCCAGTGGCTCGCATTTGGCGCCAAGCCAGCTCACGAGCTAAAAATCCCGAAACTGGGTCGTTTTAAAAAAAAGCTCCCGCGACGCATCTCAAAAATCGCCCGGAAAAATTGAAATAAGGAAGAAAAAGTGGCGCTAAAAACAATGGAAAACGCAAGTTGGCGCGCTCAACCAGGAACCCAGACGGCATTACAAGAAGAGCTCGCTTCTCTCTCTGCTTCCGCGCTCTCATTCTCCAAGCTCATAGAGAGAGAGAGAGAGAGAGATGGCGAAGACGGTGACGACGGACGCGATATCCATCATGCGGTCGAGCCCGTCGCCGGATTCCTCCGCCGACGTCCCCGAGATTGTCGTCCAGGTGCTCGATCTCAAGTCCACCGGCAGTCGCAATCGTTTCATGTCAGTCCCCTCCCTCCCTCCTTCTCTCTCTCTTTCTCTGTGATCTCTTACTTGGGTTTTGAAAGTTTCTGTCGCCTGATGGTCGATTGGCGTTCTGGAGGGTCTTGCGGTGGGTTTAGACCTCCCTTCGGCTGCCATCGGTTAGGCTTGATGTGGATTTCGAGCTTGCAGTGAGAGAGCAAGTGGTTTTTGCTCGTGTTTCTCTGTGCGCAACCGAAGCGAATGTGATTGAAGGAAACGGATCGTGGGGGGTTTGGGTTCTCGGTTTCATTGCCTTTACCGACAGTGCGTGCGCTGGTCGTTTCCTGCCCGTAAGATGTATGCCGACAACCGCGACCACGTTGACGTTGTTGGGTTTGCTGGGCTTGTTGTTGGGTGTTTCTGGGGTGTCTATACGTAGTAGGGCCAAGGAGTGTTAGTTCGAGATGGATCAGACAGTGTTGAGCGTACTCTGTGGGTGCTGGATGTTTTGAGGTATAAGTGTGGGGAATAGGACTAGAGGCAGAGGCTCAGTAAGCCAAAACCCACCAGCGATCTGCAGTGCTTGTTACAATTAGTGCAAAGCATGTGGATACATGTACTACTTGTCTTGCTCTATTGGGTTCTTCCCTGGTTGTCTTTGCGTCATTGCTTGCCCGATACTTCTTTTAATTTGATTAGAAATATGAGGGCGTCAGTTGAAATGACAATTGGTCCTATATTAAGGTTCTCTCTTCTGACCTTGAGCACAGGTTCACAGCTAATGATGGAAAGATGAAGCTAAAAGGGATTCTGCCTTCAAATGTGGAATCCGAGATTCTTTCCGGGAGTATTCAGAATCTGGGTCTAATCCGAATTCTTGATTACACCCTCAATGACATTCCAAACAAGTCGGACAAGTAAGCGCGGCTTGTGCAACAGACGTTCACCTATTGTTTTGCTTAATGAGCTTAGTATCCAACTCATTTGACTCCTTTCCTTTGTAATTCTGACGTTTCAGGTATCTGGTTGTCAACAAGTGTGAAGCGGTTTCTCCAGCACTCGAAATGGAAATTAAGAGTGGTGTAGGTGATCTGGACTTTGGCATCCTTTTAAAGCCAAAGGGAGAGAATGAAACCACTTCTGGTGTGAAGGTTGAGGAAAGTGGGATTCTTTTGAAGCCAAAGCAAGGAGTTGAAGTTGGGAACCAAGTGAAAACAGGAGCTGGAGAACTTTTTAGGCCAAAGCAAGAGATGGTTGCTAAGTCAGCTGCCCAAATTGTTCACGAACAGCACAGGAAGTGAGTTTTTTTTATGTCTTCTCATTTAAGCCTGTTCATAGAGAAATGATATGTAGAAGCTTTTTGTAATAAATTCCTGCAAGATCCATTAATGTATCGATCCTTTTTTCTGTTCTCTAGTATGGCCCCTGCTGCACGTCTAGCCATGACTAGAAGGGTTCATCCTCTCGTATCGCTGAATCCTTACCAAGGCAGTTGGACCATAAAAGTACGGGTGACAAGCAAAGGGAGCATGCGCACTTACAGGAATGCTAGAGGTGAAGGTTGTGTCTTCAATGTGGAGTTAACAGATGAAGATGTAAGTGGGATACTGCTTTTTAATTCTAAACTTCTGGCGATATATTTAAGAAACATATTCAGCTCTTACATATATGACCACTCCATGGCAACAGAATGATTTAGTTGGCTCATCGTGCAGGGTACACAAATACAAGCAACAATGTTCAATGAAGCTGCCAAGAAATTCTTTGACAAGCTTGAAATGGGGAAGGTGTATTTCATATCCAAAGGAACACTAAAGGTCGCTAATAAACAGTTCAAGACGGTGCAAAATGACTATGAGATGACCTTGAATGAAAATTCTGAGGTGGAAGAGGCCAGTAATGAAGCTTCTTTTGTCCCTGACACAAAATTTAATTTTGTCCCAGTCGATATGTTAGGTCCCTATGTCAATGGGAAAGAGCTTGTTGGTAAGAATGCAAGCATCCACTCCATAGTTCAGTTCAGTGCCACGTAATTTGATATATACCATGCCATAATTCTCTCTTTATTGATTCAGATGTTATTGGAGTGGTTCAAAGTGTTTCACCTACAATGAGCATCCGAAGGAAAAGCAACAATGAGATTATTCCTAAGCGTGATATAACTATTGCTGATGAGACGTAAGTTTATCCCACCATTCTGGAGCTTTCTTGTTTGTTGTCATCTAACGTCCTAATATAAGTGTATGAAAATCAGGAAGAAGACCGTTGTGGTTTCTTTGTGGAATGAGCTTGCGACTACTGTTGGTCAGGAATTGCTTGACTCTGCTGATCAATCACCTATAGTTGCTATAAAGTCCTTGAAAGTTGGGGATTTCCAAGGTAATTGCTATCTTGAAACAAAATTTTGTATGTACTTGGTTCGAGCAGTTCTTTTCTTGTTTGGATTTAGTAGTGGATTTATTTATTTGATGAAATTTTCTATATTTGCCAAACCTGAATAACATAAGTTGCAGTTTATATTTGTGACGATTCATGAACTAATAACATATATCTTGCGAGTGCAATTTATTCAATTAATGTAATAAGCTATTTCCAAATTATAAATTAATGTTGTGGTGATAATATATATGCTTTTAGTTGTCTTTAATTTAAGAATGGATGAATTAGGTTACTGTGGTGTTCTCTTTCAGGTGTATCTTTGTCTACACTAAGCAGAAGCGTAGTAAAAGTAAATCCAGAGACACCAGAAGCAAAGAAGCTGAGATCCTGGTGAGTTTGTGATGGCAAGCAACTATGACCATTCTGTTCTTTCTTCACTTTTGAACAGTTCTTTAAGTTATGAACCATTTTGATAGGTTTGACTCTGAAGGTAAAGGCAGCTCAATGGACTCTGTTGGTTCAGGCACAATTGCCACATCAAGAAATGGATCAAGGTCCATGTATTCTGACAGAGTGTTCCTTTCTCATTTTACTAGTAATCCTTCATTGGGTGAAGACAAGGTAAGCATGTAGCATTTAGCTGACTCTAAGCTAACCCACTCTTCTGTGGTATGGGCCTGTTTCTCTGGTTTTAACTTGATCGATTTGTTTGGCACAGCCTGCATTTTTCAGCATTAGAGCCTATGTGAGTTTCATTAAGCCTGATCAAACGATGTGGTATCGTGCATGCAAAACATGTAATAAGAAGGTGACAGAATCTTTTGGATCTGGCTATTGGTGCGAAGGATGTCAGAAAAATGATGAACAATGCAGTCTAAGGTGATAAACTCCACGGTTATGAAATTCTCTAAAGATATAGTGGGTGTGAGAAAAAATTGGGCACAACTTGTATTCCTGTGCAATCAACACCATTGGATGATTTGTTCTTCTTTTTTTTTTTGATGCTATAGATACATAATGGTAGTGAAGGTTTCGGACCTAAGTGGTGAAGCATGGCTTTCTGCATTCAATGAAGAAGCAGAGCATATCATTGGGTGCCCAGCTGATGAGCTCAGTCAACTGAAATCGCAGGTGAGCTAAGAACAAACACTAAAAGGTTAAACAAGGCCAACTACTCGTATGTGCTAATGTTGACATCAATTCTTGACACGGTTTCAGGAGAACGAGGAGAACCCATACCAGCTAAAGCTGAAACAAGCAACTTGGGTTCCTCATCTTTTCCGGGTCAGCGTTGCTCAGCATGAGTATATGAGCGAAAAGAGGCAAAGGATAACAGTGAGAGGAGTTGCTCCGGTTGATTTTGCTGCAGAGTCCAGATTTTTGCTGGAAGAAATATCGAAACAGAAAGCTTCTCAGTAGGGTTTGGATAGGCTTTGTTGTCTCTTAACTTAATGCTGGGTAACCTCTCCTTGTAGAGTGGGGAGGCTATCATTTGGGATCCACTTCTTTTGCTTGTATATGGCTTTCAGGGTTTAGTTGAAACAGGTGACTTGCTGCATCTCTAGACTTGCTTTAAAAGTAAAACGTCTTTTTGTCCATAATCTCGCCAGTGCCATTGACATGCAATTTGTGAAATCTGTGATCGAAATTTGTAATCCTTACATTTTCTGATGTGAGATTTTAATGAAGCTTTATGACTGTCAAATGGCTACATCAATATAGACTGAATTTGAACTAAAACGAAAACATGGCATCAGCACTGATCCATGACTCCACAAAGTAATTGTTCTACCTCAAACTCAAGAGGCTATAGCTAAGTGAACATCTGATCTTCCCAGTAATTTCCTGTCAAAAGGAGCTGCAGTTATATCCGAGGTTGCCCCTATCACTGAGTCCCAGCCCAGTGTAATTTCCTACCGAACATCCAATGGAGAAGTTATCGGTGTAGTATAACGTTCAAAATTAGTTTGCCAGGTCAGGGAATTGTGAGCTCACGCCTTTGTGGACCATAATATGCTCTCTTTCACCCTTCTGATGCCCTCATCTTCGGTGCCACGATATTCTCTTTTTGAAGCCACAAAGAAAATGTTATTTGCTCGCAATACTGAGATTGATATTTCTTTATAGGCTGAGAGGTAAGGGGAAAGATAGAAAGCCCTTGCAGAGAAAACACGTCTTAAATGGTTCAAGAAGAAAATGTCATTTGCTCACTTTACTGAAATAATATAAATCGCTTCGTTGTTGTCCTTGGTTACTTACCAGGAGAAGGCATAGATTGCACCAAAAAGATGTAGAGCTACTCTGGAAACTCAGCAGCTCATCAGAACATCTAATAAATCTACAAGAAGAGAAATTTCCATATGATGACCATAAGCTGAAGGAACGAGAGCTAAAGTTTTAGTCTTGGCATATGGTGACCATGTACTGTTGTCCTTGCCCCTGCCGCTGCTAATTCACTAGTTAAAGTTTTATTTCCACGTAGAAGCACATTTGATCTATCTAACAAATGAAAAAGAATGGTGCCCCTGGAGGTTTCGTTTGATAGCCGAATCGTGTTGATGAAAACCTACGACAATTTCTTCATACCCTCACATAGGGAGACACCATCACAGCAATATCGTGCAATAGGGAAGTCTCGTTGGAGCTGTCGTTTGAACTGAGAGGAGAGGTCCATTCCTGGTACTTGTGCAGACTCCCAGTGAAATCCGTGAAGAGCCCATCAATTCCCATCTTGTGAATCCAGAACTCGTATTCTTGATAAGGATCTTGATTGAAGTTGAAGTGGAGAAACATGTTCTCGTTCCTATAGGTGTAAGGGTGCACCTGAATTAAGCATCACCAAGATCAGATTTCGAGATTACCGGTCACAATCATGAAGTAAGCATCAATTGGACGAACATCACCACAAACGATATCTAAGTCAAGTGAATTTGGAAAGACAATAAGTATCGACTGAAGAATTTTTGGCATGTTTGATATCTGATGAGTGTTGGAAATAGAAAACTGTTCGGTACATCTAGTTAATTGTGAAAATTGAAATACAATATGTATTACTCAACTGATTGGTTTTGGAAACTTCTTTAGTACACCCAAAATACCAAATCACTCAGAAAGTCAGACCAAGGAATACTTCTTTTGCAATCCAGCATTCAACTATTGTAATTAGCAAATAATTACCTGTAAATCATGCGCATGTGCTCTGGCGACAAGATCAGTCGGCGGTTGCAGATAATTGTTCACAACAGGAACCACGGTATCTTTCCAGGGTCCAATGCCCACTACATAGTTCTTAATAAAATCAAAGTATCCATCTGAAGTAATTTCCCAGTATGACTGCAGATTGTCAAAGGGCATTCAAACAATTAGCAAACACAAGTAGAATTGAAATATGCTTCCATCTCACCAAAAAAAAAGAAGCTTCAAAACTAATTACTTGAGTAAAGGCCCCATCAAGAAACTCGATGGTCCACCAGATGAATTATGCATGCAGAGGTCCTTCACTTACATTAAGATGTGTTTGGTTCAATTGGATCCATACCAAAAAGACTTCAATCAGAAAAAAAGTTATTTTAATTTATGACAAAGGATAAAAATGTTCCGGCGACGTTAAATGGCAACAGCTGTACTTTTTAATGACTTTAAAAGCCACGGCAAACACCCCTCCAAGATTGAAAGCCAAGAAGGCAGCATCCTTACCTGGTTAGTGTCCTGAGTCGGAACTGTAATGTCATCAATCAAGAAGATCTTGGGCAAGTCTGTCAGATTGGATACATACACAAGGGAAGTAGGAGCAAAAGACTGGATAAATGCAGGTTGCTTCTTCCATTCTTTCGACATATATGAACCCTTATATCCGTACTTCTTAAGTGTCCTTACAAACACATCCTCAAACTTCTTCCCATTTGGCCACTTCACCTGTATATAGCATCAGAGGAAGAAAAACTGTGTCATTGACAACAGCTGAACGAACTCACTAAGTTACAGAAGTAAGATAATTGATTATACCCACCTAAAACATAGAAAATTTATTAATGGTACTGAAATTGTTTCAGTTATTTGCAAGCAATTTCGCAAGTGCATGTTAAAAACTACTAAAATGTGCAATATGTAGGCAATAGCTCAATGCTAAGAGGTTCTGGGTTTGCGGTTCCCTGCAACATCAAATTCTCATTCTTTTTTGAACCAAGAAATGGAAAAGTTAATATCTCCTTGATTATCAGCCAAATTTCTACCTCTCAAATGTTGATGAGACCAAATCATAAGTGGTAAAAGGGGAATCAATTGCATCATTAAACAATGGGAGATAGAGACTTCAATGTCCTATCATTCAAGTGACAGCTTACCAGAGAAGCCACTCACATGTTCATTGATTAATACAGGGTTCTTAATCTCAGGGTATATACCAACAACTCTGGTTGCATCCAGCGCAATTGAAATGTACTCTTCAAAGGTGATAATATGAAATTTCCCTGAAGAATAGAGCATAAGAAAGGTAGAGTCATTCATTCCACCAGTTCAGCAGGAAATGGAAGTAGTCTTTCAACTGCTAACAGAACATAAGAATTTAGAGAGTTTAACAGATGTAGATAGCATGCTTGCTGTAAAAAGTTTTAGAAACTCTGGTGTCTAAAACTCAGATCTGATACATGCAACAATCTAAAAATTGAAAAGCAGGGTGTAGAAAATCTGCAGTTAGGACAATGTGATCATCATCTTTTTCTAAGCACACTAAAAACTGATGTCCATCAAAGGGGACTCGGTTGCTAGTATTGTTAGAGGGAAGCAAGCTATGGCCACGAGTACATTCAGCAGCCATGGAAAGATGGCCTCTGTTCATTCAGAATGCTAAAGAAAAGAACATAGTTTGGTCATCAGATATACAACATGAAATCTAATCAAAATAACGAGTGACCAACCATTATATTGTTGATCCCGGCATGGGTACCTCTGTCTCACCCTCAATGACTTTAGTTCTTTCAACGTGAAATCAACTGCATGTCAAGACAGAAAAATATAAGCAGAACATAGCAAAAGGCATGAAAAAGGGTGAAAATTCTCGTAAAAACGCAGCGGAGAAGAATTCATTACCAGTAAAGAAGCCGGTAGTGTTATTGCCTTGGACTTCATAGGTTCTTTTACGGTCAGCAAATTCCTTATGTTGAGCAACATCAGTTGTAGCATCAAGAGTTACATCATGGAAGCATATAAGAACACCATCTTTTGAGGATAAAATATCTGTTTCAATGAAGTCTGCACCCTCTTCAATTGCTCTCTGCAATCATCAAGTGACCCAAAGTTAGCAGGAATAGTTTTCACCTGATTGAATAATCTATACTTATATCAGCAATGTTAAACTCAGATAGATCAACAGACTAATGTAGAACCTCCTTGGAAACCGAAATATGTAAACTCATCATATGGACCAAGCCCTAGACATCGGTATGCTTTCACTTTCGACAACTTTACAATGTCTATCAGCATAGATATAGAGGAATACTAGTCAGATCCAGAGTCAAACTCTTAATGTATATCATTTGAGACCATAGTCTCTCATCCATCTTTTTGCCAAATATTCAGCACATTTCATATACGAAAGGTCAAACTCTGCATCATCACCATGTAAGCAGCAGCAGTTTCTTCAGGAAGCTCTCCATTTGAACCTCGATGGGCTATATTATAAGGACGAGAGGTCTGTAGCGGTTGTCTCTCTCCATCTGCCACTTTGCTGGGGAGAGGGTAGAAAGGCCTTGCAGCACTCCCCACAATGAGACATAAAAGGGCAAAGAGAATGAGACCTGCAAAATGTTTTCCAGCATCACTGACAGCAAAAAGAGATGTCACCTGAAGACAAAATCAACATGACAGATGACAAATGCTCGTGTGTGTTGCATTTATTTCTCGATCAGAGTCGTGTAATACTCGAGCATATTATCATACAACTAAAACAGTCGATCCGAGTGTTATTTGACTATGGCTGAGTTCCCAATATCAGAGGTTGTAGAACAGGACAGAGAAAGCTTAATGAAAAGCAGCAACTGCAGCCAGAAAAAATCCTTGAGTCAAGAGGGTTCAATTCACTAGAACAAGGCTGCCAATTTGCACGAGCATGTAATGCGGATTTAAAATTCATTTCACTAGCTCTTCAAGTTGTTCTTGCCATCTTCTCCTCCTCTTTAGAAAACACAGAGGCCTTGACATTACAGTTGCACATTCCTCCAATGAGGCCCCCCCAAGTTCATGAATCATTTGATTCAAGCGTCAAAAAATGCATATACTCATTGCTCTGAATTCTGAAATCATCATAATCACAATTTTTCCCCATCATCTGGGCTTCCATCATTCCAACATAGTTCACCCAAGCCAATACGGGAAACAAGAAAACAGACACGTGATCATCATCGCCCGGAAGAGAGAAATTTAGCATCCCAAGCGAAATGACAGACAACCCATTCCTCACACGAATAAAATGACAGAAATGATGCAAGCGCTCGTGATTCCCTCAAGACTAAAGAAAGATAGAGAGCAGCGCAAAGAATGAAACAAGAGGAAAAAGCAAGAATCAATCAAGCTTCAAGATTCCAACTTACAGGGAGAACCCATGATTCTTGTCTTGACCCTGCACACACACTCTCTCTCTCTCCCCCAAAACTCCCTCTCTGTCGACTGGTTTCGTTTTCTTGGACTCCTTTCTTGGTTGTTATTATAGACTTTACATGGTCGACTACCAAATTTGTCGGTTGACCGGTCGGCTTTTAATAGGATTATAGGATTGGGTTGGAGGACTTCGCGCCGAGGATCTACCTGCGAACTCCCGAAGCATATTCTCTCTGCAGGGCCTCGCCCAGTCATCCATGCTCTTCAAGGAAAGACAGCCCAATCTTTGGAAGAGTAGCTCCAGCTAAGAAAGGTCAAAGGATTGGTAATATCCTGCCTCGTATGGACCATCATGGGCAGTTCTTGTCCGTATGCTCGCGGCATCGGAGTTCTTGTTCGGATCCACGTTTTTCTTTGGATTTTGGTAATATTTCATGCATGTTAAAAATCTTTTACATCAATCGTGAACTATGATGCGCTTGATTCATTGAGTGGGGAGGGAGAATTTTGGGGTGAGATTGATAATACGTTCAACGAGAGAGTTCTGTCTCTTTCATTTGTAGATTTGTCATCAGATTAGTTAGATTCAACGTTGTATCTAGCTGGGGCTAGGCATGGTCCAGAGCCTTAAGACGATTGCAAATGGATCGCTTATAAATGCGAGAATTTGCTTCTGCAATTTGTTTGTGGTGACATTATTGGCAAAATGGTTCACCATATAAAGTGACAACAACTTTGTGATTGCATAAATGACATGTGTACTAGAGGCAAAATGACCGTAGCCCCGTCAGTGAGTTTTTATTATGTCACGTGTCTTTCGACATTGATCTAAGCAAAAGAGATGTAATTTACCAAGAACATTAACAAATTCACCACATTCTGCCGTTTGACATTAATGAAACCCACATAGATAACATAGTTGAGAGTCCTACTTAAGACTCTTTTCACAGCACAAACCAATGTTTTTAGACTTTTCTTGGTCGCTTTCGTTTGAAGTTATAAAGCCACTGCCCCACTTGATTAATTGATGGAGAAAAAGTCATGCACACAATGTTCGAGCATGTATTGCGTTGACGAGTACAGTAAATGATTCAATAAAACCAGTCTAAGTCATCAGATTAGTCAGATTCAAACTTATTCTGCTTGGCTTCAACCCCACGCTCAAGTAATCGACGACAATCCTGTCCCTGCTCGTAGTCATTAGATTCGGACGTAAGTTGGAAAGAAAGGCGAGAGCGAAAGCATTGAGCAAGAGTATTTATTCCATTCGCCGTCATGGAAACGCACATTTTTCTATCGCTGATGTGTGACGAAGAAATTTATGTCGACATTTTTTGCGACGGCGTACTAGTACGAACAACTTCGTGGCAGCATGTATCGCTTGAGTACTAGAGGCGAAATGACCATAGCCCGTCAATAGGAATTCATTAATCACGTATCTTTCGACATCGATTTAAGCAGAAGAGATATGATATACCAAAAACATTGACAAATTCACCACATCATGCTGTCTGACATTAATGAGAAACACACAAATATGACATGAACCAAAGCAACACACAAGCAAAGGTTTTGAGAACACCCAACAAGGACTTTATTACATGAACTCGAGACAGCATATGCGATGGAATCGAAATTAAATGAGTCTTTCCATATATATGGATATAGATTATTAACCCTATCAGTAGGGCACCGGAGGTGAACTGACAGCGATGTGCTTCATGGGGTCGGACCAATCAGTGTGGTTGGCGTGCTTGACGAAGTCGGTCGGACTGAGGAAGACGCCGTGGCAGAGGCACACGATGAAGATGTGGCCGCCCTTGCCGTACTTGTAGAGGAACCCGTCCACCTTCTTGCCCTCCGGCCCATCTCCTGTGGTGGTCACAGTCAGCAACTGCTTCATTCCTCTCACTCCATTGTCGTTGCTGTCTTTCTGATGAGCATCGTTGTTTTGAACAGCATTTGGAAGCCTAGGTCTCTTGATCTGCTTGTTGTGAGAGACGTTCTCGATCACGATGGCCGACTTCCCATAGACCGCCTTCGCAGCGCGGGCTTTCGCGTCCAAATTTGGTTGGTGAGATGTCCATGGTTGATGAGAGCTGGAAGAGCCTATGCCTGTGGCGACAGTGCTTCCTCCTATGCAAAATGTCAGTAAAAAACAAAAGAAACTATAAGTTTATCTAAGATAGCTACTGTATGTATTTAATCGAGTGCGGTTGATACAGGTGAAGGAGGGATCAAAATGCATGAGTTTTAGTAACAAACAAGAGAGAGAACAACTATTGATTACATTAATCCACGAGAAGAGATTAAACACTTCAAGTTTATGAGCAGTTGAATCAATTTGGCTTCGACTATGTCGATATGCTAATAATTAAGGACTCCTAGCATATCCAATCCAATTGCTTCAAGTTAGTCTGTCTGCCCTTTATTTCATTTGTCGACGTGTGAATTAGGTAACAACTTTTGGTTTGCGATTCCTCACACTTCTTTGATTTCAATCTTAGAGATAAATGAATATGAGTGTCAGATACCACGACATGCTCACATCAGACTACGCGACATTAATTGTTGCGCTATATTTGTTCTCACGTGGTCGGACCGTTGCAATCTATCGTAACTTTACCTAGCACTTAGAATTATCTAGCGGTGACTTAAGACCGCGTGATTAACCTAATATTCAAATCTTGCAACTTTAAACACCAAAGCATCCAATAATCATTAGGGAAAATCGTAGGTACTAATAAGCTCATCTCAATTTCCAGACTTCAAAACTAAACACACTGGAATACATTGAAGCATATCAGGAAATAAATCAGCTTTACATATGCATGCAAGTGAAGGATTAAATTCGATAATGAGCAGCATCTTCTTTGGAAATGTATCAGGATATATACAATTAATTCATGCGGGCAAAATCTTTCAAACACCTTCCATTTTTCTCTGAAATAGTAAACAAGGGAAGAAGAATAACGTTTACCTTCTAGTATTTTTTTCCCAGAGGACTCTCGTGGGGCATTCGTCTTCTCCACAGCCCTACAAAGCTCGCGGTTCTCCACGGCGGAAGCCACCACTTCCAGCAGCGCAATCAGCTTCGGCGGTGGACCTCGAGGCGGCTGTGCTGCCGCTGCTGCCAGAGGAGGAGCTGCCAGGGACGCAGCAGCAGCCGCTGCTGCCGCCTTCTTCTTCGCCTCAGCACGTTCACGGGCCCTCGTCCTCAGGATGTACCTCCTATAGGCCTCGAACCGCCTCTTCTTTTGCGCCTCCACATAGGACCCAATTTCGTCCAAGTTGTTATTGCCTGTGGTATAATACGGAGGCAGTGGTGGTTGCTGCGGTGGTGACGGCGGCGGCAGCGGAATGCCATTGTTGTTCCGAGGACTCGTTACTGGTGGGTTCACATCATTGACAGTGGTTGCTCCTGCGGCAGTCAACGAGAGTGGGTTAGGGTTAGGGCTTTCCTCGATCTCTTTGTAGAGACCGCCAAGGGAGAGTTCAAGGCTCAGGTTGAGCGGCTCTTCCGGCGGCGGGGCGATTCCGAAAAATTGGATTTCCTCGGGGGGTTCTTGGGAAGTCCTCTGCATGGGATTTTGTGGGCCCCCATTGCTCAGCACCGAGGTGGTGTCGTTGACTTGGTCGTCATAAGGACCATACCCATGTTCATTTTTCCCCTCCATGATGTTGCACTGTAAACGAAAAAGGATCTTGGGATCGTTAGATTTTGAATTTTGCAGAGAAAGGGTTCTCCATCGTCAAACAAGATTCCACAGATTCAGATCTCGAAACCCTTTTGAGCTTAGAACTGTTAAAGAACCACGATGCATGAGCAGAACAAAACCACGTAAACAAGCGCAAGATCTCACGTACCAACGGGTGAGACGAAGGTGGATTATCTACGGCTGCAGACTGCCGGAGAAGCGGGCTCGGAATGGACTTATCCGGCGAGATCTCACCGGAGAAACCCTAAACCAGCAGCGTTGAAGAGAGAGTGCGAGACGACCAAACAGGGATTCTCGTACAAAATGAAGTACAGCAAGTGCTGAGAAATGGCCAATGAGAGTTTTTAAGGATGCTGCAGCAGCAGCAGCGTGACTGTGTCTCCTTTCGGGGTCATTGAGCTGACAACACAGACCTTCCTGAACGACACGTGGCGGTCAGTGGAGTTTGGAGTTGCGTCAGTGAATGAGTTTTAGGCTCTGTTAGCGAGCGACTTAGAGTGCGTTTACGTGGTTAACCAAGCTGTATTCAATTGCTTTCCTTGAATTTCGACCAACTTTCCTTTCGAACCGTCAAAATCCCTCCGAGACTCGCCGCATCTTGGGTGTCGGCGGCGCGTCGAGTCGCAGAAACATCGGATATTGTCTCGCGGGCACGCACACGGCAGGTTATCGGTTGCCGAGTTCGTACAGACGCGTGCATCGCACTGCACTTTGCCAAAAGAAGAGAAAGATGATCCGCGACGGATTACCGTACGGGCGACAATGTCGCGAACACGAAGGCCCGATATGGAGAAATGGGGTGTCGAGGGCGGCGTCGGAAGCCGCGGATGGATATGGCTCGCATTCAAAGCTCGATTTTTATGGCGATACCCTTACCATTATGAAGCTACCCGATTCCTTAAGTCATCTCCTGATCCTTTTCCCCCCTTATCCAACAAACCTGGCTTACCAAATAAAACAAAGAGAGAAGATGGTAAGATGACTGAGATGTTGTTTGAGGACGGGGAAGCTGGAGTCAAGATGCAAAACGAGAGAAACATGAGGGACTGAACAGCAAAGGGGACAGCGATCAGTTACCCAAAGCTCGGAGAGGTGCAGGTTGTCTCTTTGGTGGCTGCTTGACAATTGTCGGAGTTGCAGGGACTTCTTCATAACGATGTTTCTGCATGAGCTTTGACCTTGGCAACGTTACGTTCATCTCCGGAGTCAGCAACAGAAAGACAGAGTGAGATATCGGTGGAACTGAAAAGTGAAGCCTTTAATGGTCTGGCACTGAAGAAAGAGAAGTGTCCCACCGGCATCTCTGTCGGCTTAGACATTTGCTAAAGAAATTAATTTTCAAAAAATTTATAATCAGACATTAGACAAGAAATTACAAAAAAATTTCACCTAAGTCTCCCCAGTGAAAAGAATCATCTACTATCTCCAAGTACACTTGTCACGAATGAGCAAATCCGATCAATGATGACATGACGCCTTTTGATTACCGAAACATATTTTTAATGCGTGCACGTGTATACCTTTACGAACTAAACCGGTCTCCAGAAGACTTCTGTTTTTGGTTGGGGGTCCATTTGGAAACTCTTATGTTTGTGCAGAAATTTGACGTGGCAACAAGGATTAGATCCTATTGGTTTCACGAAAAATAAATAATTCAAAAAATATATTTTTAAAAATGATTGGTTGTATCGCTTTTAAATAATTAATCAATGAAAAATGTTTTCGTTATCGACAAGTTATATCTAAATATTTTCGTGAACGATGAATATATTCTCCATTCATTTATTTTTGGGTTAATATCATGTAAAACTCCAAACTGGGATACATGTAACAAATTTACCCCAAACTTATTTTTTGACCACGAAAAACTTCAAACTGATGTATTTGTGACAAATTTACCCAAAACTAATTTTTTGACCCAAAACTGGTATATTTATGACAAATTTACCATAAACTAGTACGTTTATGAAAAATTTATCCCAAACTGATACACTTATGACAAATTTACCCTCAATTAGTTTCTGTTAAATCGGATTAATATTACGAAAAATTCCAAACTGGCACACTTGTAACAAATGAAGGGTAAAACCCTAAACTGGTATATCATGTTAACTATCACGTGTTATTTAACTCAGCAATTTGACTGTAAAATTTGATAAAACTTAACGAAGGATAAATTTGTCACATGTGTATCAATTTGGGATAAATTTGTCACAAATGTACCAATTTGAGGTTTTCGTGATAAAAAAATTAGTTTAGAGTAAATTTGTCACAGGTGTACCAGTTTGAGATTTTTTATGGTATTAACCCTTTATTTTTATAAGTGTTGCAAGTGATCATTTTTTGAAAAACTATTTTTCAAATCATCTATTTTTTGCGAAACAACCGAAGCGTTAATCTTCAAATTGCTCGGATTGATGTGGGAGTTGCTTTTGCACAGAAAGCATTCTTAGAGAGATTGGCCCTTTCATGAGCTTCTGGATTTAATGCTGCTCATCTTGTACCCCTTATATCACATGACTTTCATTTCGACTTTCTGTCCACTTCCACTCGATATGTGAACCAATATAGGGAATAGATATGCTCGCACAGTTTCTGAAACACTAGAGAGGTCCACTTAGGCTGGGCCTGACTTTCAAATTTTAGCATTTGATCTTATATGTTTCTCAGCAGAGCCTATGCCGAAGTTAACTTTCCCCACCATGAACAAATGTGTATGGCAAGAATTCGAGAAAGCTTTAGATAATAGGACCAACACTATTGAAGTGTTACTGGCAGAGTCTACACTGTTATATATGCAAACATATGTAACTTGTTGACAGATACGTATGCCATGAACTACTAGTCGAGAAGCCATTTTTCACATCAACCCAATTGAAAGGACCAATGAAGACATTCACACAGATAAGCCACAAGCTACCTAGCAAACATTCGACATTTCCACCATATGAAAATTCCAAACCCCGTTTTGCCCCATGCAGCAGCAAAAGTCGCAAGATCAAAGAACAGGCCACCAGTCAGCAAAAGCAGATGTGTAGATCTATCTTAACGAGCGTAATTTGATCCACTACATAGGGCGTATAGTCATTTGCCTGATGCAACTACGTTTAAAAGACAATTAAAAACAAGAAATGAATGAGCTTTTACGTTCACTAAGTCGATGACCAGCATTCATCCACCCTCATACTGCCATGAGATCACCACATTGCCGCATAAGGATGATTGATCCCGCAAACAACCCCACTGCTCGCAGCAAGTTCTGCAGAAAGAAACCGTATGTCACTTGACTGAAAATCAAAAGTGGTACGAACCTAGTAAAAATAAGAATTGATTCAATGTTCATAACCAACTTGCACAAATATTGCGACATTCTCTCAGTCAGCCCATCCAAGTTCCTCAAGAAAATACAAAATTCTATTCAAAATGCGGTCAATACATGCTTGTTAAGCTGCTTGACACGAATGCCACACCTTCCAGGTGTGCTGCTAAGCAACTGTACACCAGACCATAACAATCACTATTTCAGGGAAATATGTGGCTCTAACACACATTCAAGATTACAAAGGACGACTTCAGCAGGAGCTAGCGCATAATGGATGTTGACCCAATATAATATGAAAGAAGTTTTAAGCACAAAGCACATAACCAAGAGAAGTGTTCCATCATCCCCAATCACAAGCCCCTACAAAGGGATGATATCATGTAGTGGCAGAAAATTCCTAAATGAAGTTGTCCAAAAATCTGAAACTGATCTCATTTTGGTCGACTATTTGACTACTGAAAGCAAACAGAAACAATTTCTCATAAGTCGACGTATCACTTCACTTTCATGTAACTATTCATCCATTTTGGTCCCAAGAAGAGGTATAACTAAGAAAAAAGAATCCCCCCCCTAAAAAAAAACAAAAAAATGGGAGAACACGAGTAAAGTAGAGTAGATAGTATGACTAATAAAAGAAATTCCTGCGGATATAGGCCATCAAGACCCCAGATTCTGAATCCACAACTGCGATGAGCATGATTGATCATTCTCAAAGACAAACATGCTACAGGGACAGTGATTGCACGAGCGAGCTACCGAAGCAAGTCGCATTAAGAAGAGAATAACAGGACACCAAGCAATAGCAATTAACCATGAGGGACTTCGATACAAACGAGCCCATTCAGAACAATCACCCAACTCGGCTGCCTAGCTTGTCAGCCCCCATAGCTTAATCACGACAGCGAAAAGCACAACCAAGAAAAGTTACAGCAATGCAGCAACATGTACAATCTCTAAGCGTAGTTCGATCGCACAGAGCCCCCTAAATCATTAGATAATTGCGAAACCAGAAGCAACCCTCTCTAAGAAATGCATTCGCCGGTCTGTCTCAACTTGCACCTACAAACTAAGAACCGAAAAGGACAGGCTTCTACCATTCTTGTTCTCGGACTACAAAACTGAGCCCGGGGAAAGAACGAGCGACATATAGCAAATCGAAGTCCCTTCATTAGTTAATCACCATGAGCTTTCTCATCCATCCATTTCCACGGAAACCATCAATCGAGAGGTGAACAAGAGAAGCTAACGAAGAACAATCAGAAGCGCTACACATTGCAGAGCAGGCGAAACGAGAACGGTAAAGGAGCAGGGATGCGAGAGAGACCATGTTGGAGGCCCAGTTGCCGTCATCGTGAACCTGGGAATGCCAGAAGGCCTTGAGCTTGTCGAGCGACATGATGGAGTCCGCCATTGACGCGCTTCAAGAATTTTGCAGGACAAGCCGAGAGACCGTGAGGATCGATTGTTTTCTTAGGGTTTTGAGACGCGGAGGAACTTGGTAACTGGGTTTATATCTCTTTGGGCCTAATTCTTTAAAAAAAATTTCAAACTTTAGGTCGGTCCTAATTCCACCCTGGTCTTTTTTTTTTTTAATATTAAAAAAAATTCTCATTTTTCACTTAAATCCCAAATCTCTCCAAACGTCCAAAAATCGCCACTAATTTCTTCAAAATTATTAACATCAAGGCCAGTTAAAGGTTCATTATCAGAATCGTGTCTTCATAAGCACCCCCATCTTCGTATAGAACAACAACAATTTTTTTATGTTAATAATTTTGAAGAAACCAGTAGCAAATTTTGGACACGGAGGGTAGATTTGGAACTAGAGTGAAAGTTGGGATTTCTGTTTAGACAAAAAAAGTTCGGGGTAGAATTGAGATTGGATTTAAAGTTTGGGATATTTTTTTAAAATTAGCCCTTGATAATTTTAAAGAAATCGGTGGCGATTTTTGGACACGAAGATAGATTTGAGACTATAATGAAAGTCGGGTGATTTTTTTAGACAAAAAAAGTTAAGGGCAAAATTGAAACTGAACTTAAAGTTTGAAATTTTTTTTTGGAATTAACCCTCTAATGTGTGTACATATTTGTATATATTTTTGCTCAATTTCGCATACGTGCATTCAGATTAATTATTTTATTTAAATGATTTTTACAAATACAGAAACATTAAATTAAATGGTAAATCGAAAGGGAGGACATGAACAATTAGCGAGTCGTTACGAGATTAATATGCAAATTTACATGGAAAGTCATCATTACTACATATCTCTTTAATCAAAGGTGGTTAGGTTTGATCTTTCCAGATTTGTTCCTTGATCGGCCGTAATTAACATCCCACTTTTGGAATAAGTCGTGCATTCACCCGGCACATGTGAGGTCACTTTATCTCAATCATCAAATCATACTGATCTCGCATGAGGCCCATGTTATTCGACGGCTAAGATGGAACGGGCTCACGTATTCTGGGCCAGGCCTACGCCGGAGTTGGCTTTTTGGCATGGAATGGGAGCACCCAATGGGCGCAGGCCACGTATGATTGCAAGCTGATCCACGGGATCTTTGTTACCCCCTGTGGGCGTGGGTGGAGTGGGTCCATCATTCATCGAGTCTGAGGTCCTCAGTAGTTCTTCAGGCAAAGTTCACCAAAAGCAAGAACACTCCCGCATCACTCAAGATCCTCAACTCCATGGGGATTCTGGTGGAAGCAGCAACCACCAGGATCTTGGCGAGCATCGCTCTCTCCGGTAATGGAGTCGGGGCGAGAACCGAGCCTTCGCCGCCTTCTTCCACGTACTTTCCACTGCTCGTCCGATCCATGGCCGCCCAGAAGCCCGTGCCGTCCGCTGCCAAGACCGTCGGCTCCAGAAAGGTCGGTCCCCAACCCGTGCTTCTGAAAATTCTCAATACAGTTTTCTTGTATGATACGCATCAATGTCTAAGCAGGGCTGTCACGACATACTGGGTTGGTTTTGTCGTGGTTAAATTGTTATGCAAATTTTTCATACAACATGAATCTCATGTTGAACCATACAAAGAGTTCGGCTAGGAGCAATGAAAGTAGCTCGTTCTTTTCTCCATGTAAGTCGAATCGCCGTAGACATGATTAGAGACGAAAAGAGAGTTACTGGATGACCCGAATGCGATGCGCAGGGTACGATGCTTACCGGCTTTCCGGCTTTCCGGCTTGCTGTTTAACTGACCTGAGACACTTTTGAAGATGCAGAATGGAACGGTGGTGTTCCCTCTTGGAGAACCAGGACCAAAGACCGTCTCTTCGAACGGCAATGTGCCACCAATTAAGCTGCTAACGAGAGTGGAGCAACTGAAGCTGCTCACCAAAGCGGAGAAGGCGGGCTTGCTCTCGGCCGCTGAGAAGTTCGGCCTCTCCCTGTCGTCGATTGAGAAGTTGGGTCTCCTCTCAAAGGCCGAAGAGCTTGGAGTCCTCTCGGCAGCCACCGACCCGGCCACCCCCGGTGCTCTATTCACGCTCAGCCTCGGCTTGCTGCTGCTTGGTCCTGCTTGTGTTTACCTGGTCCCTGAGGAGTACCCCTGGGAAGTAGCTGCTCAGGTTCTTGTAGCTTTGCTTTGCGTGGCAGGCGGGTCTGCAGCGTTTGCTGCGTCGAATTTGGTGTCCAACTTGCAGAAATCAAAATGATTAGTTCACCTGGATTTGTAAGTGAAACTAGGGACGCGATCCTGCAGAGTTTAATCAAGAGTGACTGCCCTTCGCCACACCATCCTGTTCTTTGCCCCTTTCGCTAATCGATGTTCAAAACGACATCTCTGTCATCGGGTCACTTTGCGGAATTGCGATGTGTGATGCAAGCAAAACAAATTGAAAGGCCAGCCGGACATGATCAGTAGAAGTTTGTGTGTCTCGACAACAATAATGATACAGATGAACCGTGAGGAAGAGTGTCAGGCCATGGTGGCAAATAACAACGCAAATATGTGAACGAATTCCCCTTTCCCCGTGACCAAGTAACGAGATAGAAGCTACAGCAAAACTTGGTGGGAAAAAAAAGCAAGACAAATAGTGACATTTTGCAGAAGAATATATAATCACAAGATCACCTCTCCTGTCACATAAGCTCTTATGAAATGCCCCAAGCCCCAAATTAGTTTCTTATCATAAGCAGTTGCAATAACGAAAGGTTAAGAAGGAAAGGAAAAAAAATCGCTTCCACTTCCTTTGAACTCCTCATCTTTGTACCGCCAAAAAATTTGGTCTCTCAAATGTGCATCCCCGTCACGTTGAAGGAGGCACAGAGCTGCAATTCCCGCCACCTTGACGCCCACCTCTGCCTAATCCATTCTGATTAACCCGTTGATAAGTTTCGCCACCACGCCCTGCCGAGCCTCTTGGGCGACCTGAATAATCACCCTGAGTTCTGAACTCGTTCCTACCATAGCCCCGACCACCACCGTAATTTCCACGCCCCCTAAAGCTGTCACTGCGAAATCCACCTCTACTAGGGTACCTGCCTCTACTGCCGCCACTATTTCCAGTAACTGCAAAAAAGAAAAAAAAAAAAGCGGCTTATCAGGGTTGTTTAACTTGTCTATATCACATGGAGGAGCCAAATATTATAATCTGTGAACAAACACAACTTGCCTCGAGTAGTAGTTCTTTTCTCTTCAACAACTGCTTGTTGGTCCCCTATGGCAATTGGAGATGCCTGAAGTTATTTGACCATAAGTGATCAGTTTCATAGTACACAAACCAAATACAGGCTCTAACAAGTAAGAATAAGAACAATGACTTTTTCTCTATTTATTGAACAAAAAACCATTTTTTCACAGGCTGTCGCTTCAGAAGCTTTCAGCCTGCCACAAAACAAGTAAAGGAACCTCTAGTGCTCCTCACTTTGACTTCTCATCTATTTTCTTGCTCGCCTTTGAGTACATTGACAAAACAAACACCCGCCTTCAAAAGGGCGGAAAAAGAGGCATTACGCAATCACCCAAGCTAGTAGAGGAAGCTCAAGAAAGCAAACGAACCTTCAAAAAGAAGGTTTACACAAAACGAGTTTTTCACATCCCTCTAGAAAAGGCTACTATGATGAGCCATTGTGAATCAATCACCCATAATGGCTGATGGTCAATGGAAAAAGGGTAACATCACTGACCTATAATGCACAATTCTTGCAGCCATCGTTTCTCACAAGCTCAAAAACAAAGGTGGAACCAAAAGAATCTTAACTGAGGAGTTAGGCTCTTGATTTGCAAGTACCTGCCAGCAATTTGGATGCTGCACACTTGCAATCGATAAAGTTCGTGTTGAAGGCAAACCAACTAATTCTAATCTGTAAATTATCGTGAGCCCCAACTCATTCAGATGTTGGTGTTGCTATCAGATTGGCACAATAGATGTCTCTCATCACTTGAAGTTTTTATATGCCAGAAGTATTCGTTAGTTTAGGTCCAATTGCAATCTTACAATGGCTCAAATGAACAGCCCTTCCATATCAATTCCCTTTTAATCTTAGTGCATGGAGATCCCTGTAAGCCAAGAATCTCTCCATGTCACATTATTCTTTTTTCTCAATGAAATCAGCTAAGACAGAAGCATGCAACTCCAATTTAGTAAAAAAAAAGTCTAACAACAACATACCACACTAAACAATAAAACAGAGAAAAACCATGCAGAGAAATCAGCAAAAGATGAAATTAACAGAAGGCCATATCAAGTACCTGAAGTGCATTTTGCATGGAACTCAATGCTTCAAACTCAACAAAACCAAAGCATGAACCCTGCTGTTAATTATACAGGACAAGACAGGAAACGTGTAAGAACAATAGAACACTCAAAAGCCTCGCATAAAACAGTTATATGAAACATACCTTAGCACTACGGACTTGGATGCCATTAGGTTTTATGGGCCCAAATTTTCTGAACTCTTCCTCAAGTAATTCAACTGTTGCATTGTAAGGCAAGTTCCGTATATATATCGAGTGGCCCTCAACTGTGAATGCAAAGAATGCCAATTGGTTAATAACACACCTGGAGATGGTAAAGTATACTGGACTAGGTTCTCTTTTAACAAGAGCTTCTAAGGTAATACACTGAGCAAAAGCAATAGATACCTTCTTCGTTATGATTGCTGCTTTCAGGAGCATTATCACTAACCGGAGCTGATGTGACAGGAGCACTGGGCTTTGCAGGTACAGAAACAGTTGACTGCTGCACATTGCTTGTAGCTCCACCAGCCGCTCTACTGGAAGGAACATGAACAGAGCGAGACGCTGCATAACCTTGTATTGCTTTAAGCTACATAGATACAGCATTCAGTGTTAAACTTTAAAAAGGACATTCTTCTGAACAGTGTGAACACAAGAACTTCAGAACCAACTCACAATGGAGGCATATGTCTTTGGAGCATCCTCCTCAGCTGCAGGAGTGGATTCCACATCTTTATGAACTGGGGATTCAATGGTCTCTTCTTCAAGCACAGAGCCTTCATTGTCTGAGGGATCACAGACTTCAGCAACATTATCAAGATCTTCCTCCTCAATGGCAGCTGCAGGCTCAGCAGCAAGTTGATCTGGAGCATTTATGGCCCCTGGACACCACAGAGGAAGTATAATTTAAGATGAGAAGAACTTCCACCAAGAAATAAATCATACACAGAAGAAAGAAACCCACCAAGTTCAGGGGTCAATGCAACTGCTGGAGCATTTTCATTTGTACCATTGACCAATGATTCACTCTCCCCAACATACCTAAAAACATCATTCAGAACAAAGTAGCCTTTATCTTGAGGAGCTAGAAAGAATGTCTGGGTAAACTTCCTTCTGGCATTATCCTTTCCAGTTAGACATCCAGTAACAAGAACAATCACCCCTTTCTCATGAGACTCTTGCGCATCAGCAGTTTTTATCTCCACAGTA
This sequence comes from Metrosideros polymorpha var. glaberrima, assembly GCA_001662345.2. Taxonomy (NCBI): domain Eukaryota; kingdom Viridiplantae; phylum Streptophyta; class Magnoliopsida; order Myrtales; family Myrtaceae; genus Metrosideros; species Metrosideros polymorpha. Next base: position 2,800,079 of record BCNH02000002.1, read on the forward strand.
TGGTCTTTGTAATTCAGGGACATAATCTTCTCATTGATAGCCTGCTCCATAAAGAACATTGCATTCTATTAATCTACATGTTAACTCCTTTATAAACTGCCGGTAGTAACTAAAGTTAATGTTCAAGGTAATGACTAGAATGAACATTTTGCAAAAGCTCAGGAACTCCTGATGCCTTTATCCCATAGAAAATTGACATATAACGTCCACATACCCATATTTGGTGGTTCGTAAGTGCTGAAGAATTCGAGTAACTAAAACATCCAAAACTTTGGGTCAAAACTGACAGTCAAGTAAAAAATGAACCTATTGCATTCGAGAAACACTAAAACTACTTGGGTCTACAGCCTCTTTCACTGTCACCTAGAACCTTTTTCATTTTAAATTACTGGAAGTACTTTTAGGCTTGCAATTGTAATTTGTTTACACCTTCTTCAATTTTGATAAGAGCTTGGTCATGCTGCAGGAATAGTAACATTGTATCTACATTAACTCCGCCTTTAACTTGTGCAGAAAAGAGAATTTATCAGCATTCCAAATAACCCACAATCCAAACGAGCTAACATGTCAAGGCACAATGTAGACTATGCATTTGGCAGAAAAAAGCAAGGTAGATTCACACTCCAAATCTAACTAACAGAGATTAGTTTCTCACAATGTGGGAGCTGGAATTTTTAAACAAAAAGAGATCAACCCTGAGCATACTTACACAAGCAATTTAAAAACGTCACTTATTTACAACCCTGAGTGAAATTAACATACAACTTCGGACTAACGCCAGGAGCTTAGAGGGAATAGTTTCACACAGCCCGTAAATGTTGCTCATTTACGACCCTCGGCGAAAATAACAAGCAACTAGCGGATAACACCGGGAACTTAGGTGCAATAATTTCACACAGCATTTCACATGACCAAAATTTTCTATATCAATGACTTAGAAAACTCTAATTAACAAAAACAGGATGGGCAGCAATGACTGTCAATGAACAGTTGATTTTGGTAAACAAACAGCAGGAAAAAACAAAAGTTTCAGTCATTTGTGGGCATACTTGCATCGTTGTGACCTTAGTCATTACACCATTAACATCTGGTCGGCTCAGCAAACTTGAATCCTGGTAAAATCTATGCACCATTTCTGGGGACTGGTGAAGGATATGATAATATTGCTCCACAAAAGCATTGCCGACTACCTCAGCACTAGGCGGAGCAGCAGGAGTTGGTTCCTGCATTGCCATCTACACACAAAATGAAATGTTAGAAGTGGAAACATTGGTTTGACAAATAGGAATTTTTTTATCAGCTATCCATGTCAACTTTTCTCATATAAAGTTGGCTGCCACAATTATTCAGTATGTGTCTCAATGCAAACTTATTTGAGCCGACTACAACAGCAGGACTTGGTTCCTGCATTGACACCCTCCTCTCTAGCAATGCTCTGTTGTCCATTATCAAATTCTTCGTGATCTTTTTGCTTTTCATGGATAACTATCCCATAGTGATCATAGTATCGCTCTCAATTAAACCTTCATTCCGTGGTAGTTTCAGCTAAGTTGCAGGATATGCAGCCGTAGATGAATAGCTCATACTTTTGGCATCATTAGAGTAGGCCTAAGGAACCCCTACCCCGTTTGAATTAGGATCTTGGCCTTTTTTTCTTTTGTTTAGAGTTGAGCCAAAGTGTTCCTCTCCCTTGTCATGTGACCATGGTCGGATCAAATTTCTCCTCAGTTTTAACCACTCACTCAAAGCAGAGCTTCAATTTTCAGTTGCATCAAGGGGTGATGGTTTTAAAAACAAACAGGTCAAAGATAGCTAGAAATTCAATTGTAACCTAGAACAGGGAGACAATTTCAGGATTCTCGAAGAACGCACAATCCCCCACCTCCATTCCCATCTAAAGAAATGGAACCTAAAGTTCACAACTGCGAAATTCCCGAACTACAAGATGATGATTGATAAGAAACCATCAAGACATTAAAACATTAAACATAGTATCCAACCATTAGGAAAGTTGAATTAAACTATCACTATTGCGATGGACCTCAAATACCCTATATAAGCATAAGAGGGCATTGGATTGGCCTATAACTATTATCATTTAAGTTCACCTCAATGTTTTTCATTCGTTTTAGGAGGAGGGCCAAGAGTGCCTTTTGGTTCAGCTTAAAGGCAAGCCAAACACTGCCTAAACAAGCTTAAACAAAATGCCATTCCATATAAGGATCACTGATATGAAGAATCAGTGAATGATCAAAGCATCAATATAGAAAGGGCACACAGGAGAAACTAAGCAAAATTAGATCAGCACATGAGAAAATAAACCTGGCCATATCAACTTGTTCAAACAGTTTCTAGCTTTATCCCAAAAATGTGGGTGTAAGGATGAATTGCAACTAAAAACAGCATTTCCCAGCCTATACTTAAGAACTATATGCATGGGCGGTCACAATTATGAACAACCAGCCAATTAGATGTAATGGGCATACACATTCCCTGCTCTACGTCATTGGTTATGCACGAGGATAACCCAGAGTTTGTAAAGATCGTGCAAAATCAGAAGAACTTTCAATCTAAAAGACAAATTGTCAAATACAAACCTCTGTCAAATACACCATACAAAGCCAAGATAATGATCATAGAATAACAAACAAAATAAACACAGCAAAAGTAGACTGCTGAAGCTACATGGGCCATGAATACATTCTGAGGAAAATCCTTGCCTCTGTTGCTGTTTATGATGTCGCCATCTGCTTATATTTACTGTGTATGGTTTACTGGGAACAAGTGTACGAGTAACTCTTCTTTTTCTGTTAATACTGATACTATGGTACTGATGATTCAAAGGGCAGTTAGAAAAAGTTTGGCACATTGTGCAGAGGACAGGATGGAAATTTGAATTAGAAGACATGGAACCCTTTGTTTTAACTGGGGCATTAGGAAGTTGTAGAGGTGCTCTGTTATTCTTGATGATTTGTACATCCCCTTTGAACACGTAGCAGGTTTTCCTCTCCTACATTCATTGTGAATATAAACAGAAGAAAAAAAAAACAGCAAAAGTTCAAACATTTTTCCTACTAACCCGAGTCGCCTACATGGATTCATCGATCCCCAAACATACGCCAGCGCAAACGGAACCCAGAATTGAAGCCAAACTTAGGCGTAGCGCATTTGAGCGATAAAAACTGGCGCACAACTCTAGGGATAGGGGACACAGATCCTAACTTTAGTCAGCGAATGAACCCTAAACCGCGAATCAGCCATAAACCCGCCAAAACCCTTGAACGTTACAGACGGAGGAGCAGCTTTGACCTCGCATCAAGCGATAAAGATTCCGATCCGCCGAGATTATGACGCAGCGAGATCAAATCGAACGCGAGAAGCAAGAGAACCTCAGCAAGGAGAAACAGAGGAATGGGAATCAACAGCTTGCGAAAGGGTACCTGCTATGGCGATCCGACTGAGATTTGGAGCGAGCGAGCGAGCGAGAGATGCTTCGGTTTGAAGAGAGCAGAGGAGCAAAGGAGACAGAACAGCGATCAACGTGAGAAATGAAAAAAATTTCAAGCAGAGGACATGTCAAGTGCTCGGAGAAATCTTTATATGTTTTTTTTTTTCTTGGTATTTTTTTAATGATGTTTTGTAAATTTTTTTTAATTAAATTCACAATTTAACAAAATTGGACGTTGAAAACTGAGGTTAGACCAGGAGGAATTTATGTGAAGTTTGCTTCTTCTTTTTTTCAAATTTTTTTTTTTTTTGCTTTATCTGACGAATTGATTCTCACAGCTTACACATTAGTTGCCCTTTGCCTACAGAACAATGGCAAAAGAAAAAAAGGTTGCCTACCAAAATGAAAGAGTAATAAAGAAAAAAGATAGAACTTTGTGGTTTTTTAAGCTAGGAAAAAGATAAACTTTTCGATTAGATTATCACTAAATAATCTCTCAAAATCCACACATTAAGCAATTTTTTTATCCCTCGCATGTTGAATTCTTGTTGGCCGCAGAATTGAACGGATTTAATTGTTTTTTTTTATTATAAAAAAAGCCATTTTTGTTTTATCAATTTTGCTCACAAAAATTGCGCATGAGCCCCTCGGTTTTTAAGTTGGAAATCTTTATGGAGTTTGCAATAGATCGAATGATGGAGTAACTTTATCTTGTATTTATAGGTATGCTCTCCAATAATATCCTTATTTACAAAATCACGATTAAATATTTCGCACTCGACGCTCACTTTTGTGACTTCCTTGCCTTCACACTAAGGGCCCGTTTGATAAAACCGAAAGATGAGTGCTGAAAATCTAAGTACCGAATTTTAAGTGCCGACAATAAAAACAAAAATTTGTTTTATGCTATTTAAGAATTGATGACTGAGGATTATTAGTTTCTTACTATAAATGAACTTGAGATCATTATTGGTAGGTTTTACTAAAATAATTGACAAGATTTTAATTGGCATCGATTGCTTTTTCTACTACTTAATGAATTAAGTGGTCCCTTCATTTCTTACCTCATTAAGTGTTGTTTTAACTCTAATTGAATCTTCCGACCAGATAAAATTTGATTGAATCTTTTAATTTGATGTTAGTTATAGTAAGCAAAACAAGCTTAATCATATTAAGTGCTGATTTTTAAATTTTCAACAATTAACTGGGTTATCAAATAACTCTACATCTTTCCTTTTTTTTTTTGTTGTAAGAAGAGATAGTGCAAATTATTAGAAGCTAGACAAAGTCATATTGGTTTTGCCACGCATAAACATTCCTAAATCTATTATAAGGATAACAATAATGTAATCCTTTTATTTAATTTTGGCTTGAAATTATTAATGTGGTGTCTAGTTATCGCCGACTATGCTACGTGGCATAACTGACAATCAGACACAGACAATTTTAGACAAAATGATGTCATTTTGCTTTTTTAAAATTTTCTTTTTTTCCCCTTTATTTTTTACTTTTCATCTCGATATTCTTCAGATGAACAGTACCACCATCTTCATCTTCTTGTTACAATTGTGACCGGGTAATTTTTCTTTTCACATTCATCCAATAAGTATTACTTCGTTGATTTGTAGTGTCTAAATTTTCAACTCTTATTAAGTTTAATTTCAAAAGGAATATATAAAGATAAATATCATGAATTTATTAATGGCAATAGTTTTAATTCAAACAAAACTACATTCTTGATTGATGCAGATTTTTATTTAAATGGTACGGTTTATTAAAGTCAGAAAGATATATCTAACTTACAATGAAGGAAATGGTAATAGTTTAATCGATTTAGCAAAACTTAAAATTTACATATTTATGTTTTATACATTTGAAATTGACTTATTCTAACACGTTCTGATTCAATCTTACATATCAGATAATACTTAAACAAGGAATGAGGAGAGATGGTCTTGAGTTAACTTAACCATTGTCATTAAGAATCTGATATTCTATAAAGAATTCCACATACCCTAAAATGAAAATACAATTGAATTCATCAAGAAGCTAGCAATATTCAGACTTTGCTTTTCTGAATTTTTTTATGATATGTTTATCGTAGCCAATCTTAAGTTTAAAATTTCAGGCCACATTTTATATGTCCAATACGAAAATGTAATTTCTATGCTTAACGGATAACAACCCGAAGGATTATTATACATATTCAAAATTTATTCACGTAACTAGTTTATAAAAATAACACTATATCCTTTATTTTGATTTTGTTGAATTTTCTCCTTTTCGATTTTTTTCACTCCATAATCGATCGATCCAACACAAAAATTTGATCTTCAAAGCCCAATAACGGGCCCAAAGGCCCCACTTACTGAAGCCCATAACCTCCATAATAACATTCTCATAAAAATAAAAAATAAAAAATAAATTCAAGAAAAAAGGAAAGGATAAAGACACAATGGTCTCTATGTCGTGTTTAAAATTTTAATTTATTTAATATGATTTATGAAATTTGGTTCAATGTGTAATGTCGCATCTGAATTTTTAATTTATTCAGCTTGATTCTTGAATTTTGATCAAATATTCGATGTAGTCCTTAAACTACATAAAAATGCTTAAAAGTTTATGGACCATATTGAAAATATACTAATAGTTCACGAATCATATTGAATAAATTAAAAGTCTAAAAATGACATTACATATTAGGTTAAATTTTGTGAATTATTTGCACAAATAAAAAATTCAAGCACGGCGTTGCACATTATACTAATGTTCAGGGACTTTTGTGCAATTATCCCAAAAATAAACAAATGCGCATTTTCGCTTTCAGTGGAGCGGCTCAACTGCAGCCTCTCAGTTCAGTTTCTAGCTTCGGCCATGGCGATTCCATTCTCTGCCCTTCCAGTGAACCCACCAGACGTTGTCGATGGGCGATGCTTCTGGTGCTTCCTCGAGCGTGTTCTTGTCTAAGGAAGGTCGCGGCGTCGCATCGTTTCGCATCCCCTGGAGAAGGTACGGAAACCGCGAGACCTTCCCCTTTTCTTTCGGTCTCTCTGTAGTTCGCTTGTGCGATTGGAATGACTGCCTGTTTCTCCGTATCGAGAGGCGACGTTCGATGATGCTGTATGTTTTTGGATACCCAATGGCAATAATGGTGTCTCGACCGTCGAGTTTCAGGCAGTCCTGGTCTGAGTTGTTGTTTGCCGAATCGTGGGTCATTTGGTTCTTGCAGTTTCGTGAGCTTCACATGGTTGGTGATGCTTTGTTTCCGCACATTAAAGGATCGAGCGAGACAGCCCGAGTCATTCCCGGGTCTCGGCATTGCCTGGATGTTCGTCACAGCTCAGGTGGCAGCTAGCGAACCTTTGCCCCGGCTAGCAGTGTATGTAAACGCGAGAATGACATACAGAGGTCATGAGCATGAGGAGTAAACCTTAACCAGAGTCGCCAAATCCATCGTATAGTAGTTTCCTTGGCTTGTCTCAGAGGACAGATTGCAATGATCTGTAACAATTAATGATGCCTAAATATGGAATGCCATACCAAATGACGCCAGGATGTCTCGAATGAATAGATAAATGACGGGTTTTCCGATACAGAGAATAGGAAGGAAGAGACTTGATAATCTAGGTCTCCCTTAGCTTAATCACCACCTTAGTAGGCCACTCCAAGGATGCAAAATATCCCTCGATAACTCATGGACCTAGGAAGTCACATAAAGGGACAGAGAGAAAAACAAAGAGAAGATAACAAGGAGACGATTCCCATGAAGGAACTTTATTCAATTACTCATGTGTGTCACGATGAAAGATTCAGGGGTCTTACAATATTAAAAAAAACCTACTCTAGATAAAAGCAATGCTAAACATATTCAATGTACACTTGCAGATCAAGAATATATATTCTATTCATGGAGATTAATCTCGAAATCTTCAAACAAGGATTTGATATATTCTCGCTATGAGCAATAGAAATATAGTCTTGTTATGATTTGGAAAGGTTTTCTTTGGGTCTGCTCAACAGTTGTTGCAAGTTCACTTGGCACAGCAGTTCAATAATATATTGATTACACAACTCCGTTCCTCCACAGCAGCCTTTTTTTCCAGCCACCATTGTTATCGCACATCATTACCATGGAATTTTGCTGGTACAGTTTCAAAATATCTGCAGTGTAAGCATACACTGTTCCTATTCCTTTTTTCATTTGGCCGTATGTTTCTATGACCAGACTGTATTCATTTACATAGACGATTGGCACACATTTTTTCTGGATTTACATTGTCTCGTGTCCGAAGCATATTATTGTCGATAATGCAAATAAAATTTGTCTATGTAACAGCGGGTTTGGCAAGTCTGGGAAGATGGACTTTGATTTTGAAAGTTAAGGATGCTATGTCCTGCCAGTGCAATTGAGAGGAAAGTGGCAGGCACTGTTGAACCCTGATAAGTCTGAACAACTCAACTGCGATACTTCTTGTGTAGCTTGTGGACTAAAATGGATCATTTTGTTGATTCGCGCGTTTAGTGGCATTCTCAGCCCAGTCTGCGTAGCTGGTTCTAGCTGAGTTATTGCTGGAGAACTTTTCTTGAAATTTTGATTAGGAGGATGATGACATCAGAAAATACAAAGACAAGACCTTATCCCATTCGTACTAATGAGGCTAAGGCATGTGCTTGATAGGACTAAAGTTTTCTCGGTTCCTTGTCTAAAACCTCTGAACTTACTACAAAAAGTTCATTTGAATTTTCATGAGATTGCAGTGATATGTCTTTCATTATACCGTATTTAAAGTCCTTTATTATGGCTTCCTAACGCGCGGGCAGCCTGACAATGCAGTTGCCAACTTGTCAACTTTTTTATGGATCTCATGGACCATCTCCAATTCTTCCATGGTTTTGCCTTTTGGTTCAGATAATAAAGCCTCGCATTATGTTGGCAGAGAGAAGGAAATTGGGGTAGCAGGCATTGTCTGTATTGGTTTTCATCTTCCGTAATGGATACAGCTATCAGCTTACATAATTTAGAATTATGATAATGGTTTATATCGCAGGAAAGGGAAAATATCAAAACTAATCCCTACGTTGCAGAGAAGTTTTCTTCACAGTTATACATATGAGAAGGTGAATTTGATGTATGTTACTTGTCAAATGGTGGCATGTTAATCTTTTGTTTTTTTGTTTTTTGAAGTCGTGCACCAGCCACTTTTTGATGCTAAAGAAATGTAGCTGTGGACATTTAAGTGCAGAAGTTATGGCAAAAAATTTGTGCTACGGACATTTTCTAATGCAAACGATTTCAGTCTCAGCCTTATGGCCAGTCCTTCAAGCTCTGTTGTACTACCATATCTGCCTGAGAGTTTTTGTCCTTCTCACATCCCATTGCTAAAGAACCTCACCACTTCTCTTTCGCATGGCTTATTGATGGAATACTTCCATAACAAGCTTAAATTTTCCCTTGCCTTCTTGTTCTTGGGATTACATGTTATCCTTCTTTGGATCAGGTGTTTATGTTTAAAGTAAAGCTCAAGGACAGTCATTGTGGACATTCGAACTATGCTTGAGTGCCAACTCCTGACTGCATGGCACACCAAACCCAACAGGAGGAACCATACGTCTTGCTTTTTCCAAAACTCACAACCAATGATGCTTGCAGTTGTGTTTCGCACAAAATATCTCCGTGCTAGTGCTACAAATGTGCTGAAAGTCCTTTTTGGCATTTCAATACTACAATGTCTGCTTAAGAGAGGGATATTATTGTAATCTGCTGTCACCCCATCCCTGGAACATATCTACTTCTTTAGTGGGATCCGGAAGTTAACAACAAGAGGATATCTTATTCGATTTCTTCAATGCTTCTTACACAGCGCATCACTAAAGTTTAGTAAGAGCAGTTTAAGTTCACTCTCTGAGGATGATGCTTTAACTATTTTGTGCAGGAGACTAGGAGAGAGACACGAGGTCCGAGGCCAGTTTCTCTTACCTACTAAAAGATAAAAAGAGGAAAGGCAGGGAGGAGACATGGGGAAGAGAACCCAACAAAATGGACGAACGGGACAGAGAAGCAAGCAACAGCATTTGTTACTTCTGGACCTCATTCTGATTGATCATTGACTTATGCCATATGCAGCATATTGGGGCCTTAGCAACTGTCTTGAAACTGTCAGCAACTTAAAGTCTTCTCTGAGCACATTGATCATATATGCACATCCACATGTACGTGTATACATTTATACATAGATATATACTTTTTATTTTCCTTCTCTGTTGATGAAAGAGTACCAATGAAAGCAACACTACAAAGCAACACTACGCCTGTTTTGAAGAAAAGTCTGCCTGGCACCAGTGGGAGTTCGAGCTTCGGTCAGCTGTTTAACCGTGATCCACAATGTGTAAACTGGAAGTTAACAGCTGGTGGAAAAAGGGGTCCTTCTCGTCCTGTTCGGGTAGAATTGACTGATGAACATGTAAAAAGAGTCCGAGGTATTCCATGGGGTTTAAATCTTGATGCATGTGGAAAATGCTTAATTTTCTTTTCACTTCGCTCTGTACGTGTGATTTCGCCTTATTTTGCGAGGCATGTTTGTCTCACTTGGAGTGAAGGTAAATGGTTACAGGAAATTGCACCAATTGCCCGTGCTAGGAGATAATGTCGATTGATGATTGCCATTGTCATTATATACTACGATGAGAAAAGAGTATGGCGATGTGAGAAGAGTAACATGATCTCGCTTCTAAAATTTCTGTTGGGGAGATATAAAAAAGTCACATGAGAAAACTAAACTTTGTGCATAACATTATGTCGCTTTAGATATCTTAAGCAGAGCTATCTAGGGTTTCTCGAGAAACTGATCCCGGTCTTTTGTAAGTAAAATGCAAGGAACATTAGCATAACACACAGCAGAAAAGTTCTCAAAAATGAAAAAATGCAAGGAACATTAGCATAACACACAGCAGAAAAGTTCTCAAAAAATGAATGATCGGGATCTATTCTTTTATGATTCGACGGTTATCGTCTTGTGGTTTATGGGGGAATTATTAGAAGAGCCTATTCTTTATAAGCGTTTATTCAATGGGTATCTTCGTATTTCCAAAGGTAGCAACTTCTGATTGTCAGTCTTTTTAGCAGAAGGAAAGTTAATAACTTTGGAGGTGAACTGCAGAGAGAGGAGAGTCAGTAATTCTGCTGTTTGTCTCCTCTGCTCCAACTGTGTAAGTATTGATGAGCAGAAGGCATTTATCTTGGGGCTAGATCACTGCTGGTTCACTCCTTATTCTTTTTTCTGAGCTCTAGCTGTCGTTTTCTTGGGCATAGTATAGTAATGGCCTCTCATCAGAGAAGATGGAGACAGAACGAGAGTAGGAAAAGCCAGAATCCACAGATGCTCCTTGAATTAGCAAACACCATGTACACATAAATACTTTAATGTATAAATGCTTTTCTTTTCCCCTCTTTTTATGCCATCCCCTATGATTCTTTCATCATTATGTTATTCCATATCTCAGTATCTATCCACCCCATTATTCCCTTCCAAGAGACAACTAGACTGTGGATCTCTCTCTCTCTCTCTCTCTCTCTGTGATGCAACAATGAGTCATGATGATGACAGTGATGAAGGTGATATTAAGTAACTGTTAGAAGCATCTTGAGGTCCACACTTGCTGAACTTGATTTAACAAACATATTTCTGCTTGAAAGGCTCTTCATCGACGCCTATTTACTAGAGTTTGTAGGTAACGTTCTACAAGGAGATCTTTACTTTCACTTAGGTGAGAAGTGTCAATTTTCATCCTAAGAATCGCCTGAGGGGTTCATCCCCATTTGGTTTGAACTATACCGTGGTATGCTTAATAATATCCAATGGAAAGAATTTTCGCTAAGCTTTAAGCTAGTCAAAGATGTAAATACTACTTAAGTTCCGTTTCCAAAGTAATTCCTTGCCAATTGGTCGCTTCGAAAGACCGAACTCCCTTCCCTCAATTATAGCTGAGACTGATCAAGATTTTGTTCGGTGGGTACTACACTATTCCTTGAATCCCTCTTTCATGGGTAGTGAGTTATTGGTTTAAAAATTCAAGAAAATGCCAGAAGTCCTTAATTCTGCATTAGAAAGAACATTTCTTGAAAATTACATAAGTGGACATCATCTTCTGCAGATTAAATAAATAACTGATCAGTCAGAATCGATTTTCATATTCTTCTCTGGCTTGAAATGGCAAAATAAATTGGGAGAGCTCATGATTGATGAGAAGATTAATGTCATTTGCAAAGCAGGAGCATGCCTGCTTTGGGATCTGCCAATGTAGGGACCATGTCTCTGTGTAGCCTTAGTAGACAAAAGCACGGGAAAAAGATTTTAGTGCGACGACAGCCAAATTTACTCGTAGTTCTTTGAGAGAATTATACGTTAGAATAGACAAACTGTGAACATTAGCTAGCTAAACTCATTTAGGTCAAGCTGATGATGATGTACATAGTGGCATGTACCAATTTGAGTCCTTTTGTTAGAATATGTAAATATTAACTATCTGAAAGTTCAAATCTCATGGTATGAAGCTTAGGGAATGTGGTTTGGTGTGTTTGAGAGAGAGAGAGAGAGAGTAGCCAAAAACAGAAAAATGGAACATGTATCACCCAAATCTTGCCAGTGTCTGCTTGTCTTTGAACACTACTAAAGAAAAAGAGGTCCAGTTCCTCCCCCCTCCCCCCTTCCTTTTCTCCTTTTTGCTGCTCGTTATAACACTGAGAACAGAAACAAGAATTATTTCTGATTGCTTCCTAAAAGCTGCAAATGGTACAGGTCTTAGGGTTTTTCTAGGGCTTTCAAACTTTAAGAGATTACTAGGGTTCCTTATTTCAAGAAGGAGAAAAAAAAAGTACTGGGCAAATAAAGTAGACCTCAGCTTTTGACTGGAACAACTGCAACGCTGTGTGCAAATCTCTCAACTTTTCAATTATTTTGGTGAAGATTCCATTTTTTCCCTTTCTTTTACTTCCAGATTATTAAGGTTTGCTCTGAAACATCTCTCTCTCTCTCTCTCTCTCTCTACATAATAAAAGCAATTTTTTAAGTGTTCTCTTAGGGCTTAGCTGAGATCTTTTCATTACTGCCTGAACTTCATAATTTGTGTGTTCCCACCTCTCCCATAGAGGAGCACCACACATGTATTGAACCTGAAAAAGCCATGTTCCTATAGTGAAGAAGCTACAAGAGAATTTGCTCCTCCATCTGTTATTCAATTAGTGTGACTCGCTTATCGTAAAAGAAAGAGAAAAAAGAAATCTTTTTGGATCAAGAACCATAGTTGCAGCCAGGTCTCCAACACTTAGAAATCTGTTTAGATGCAAAGGAAGCGTAGAGAGAAGGAAAAAGGCTCAAGAAGATATACAGTTGCAGTTTTTCTTGGGTGGACTTTGTATTAATTAGGTGTGAGATCTCTGTATATATGTACAATATGCATATCTCGCTGCCAATACGTGTGGTCCCTCTCTCTCTCTCTCTCTCTCTCTCTCTATCTCTCTCTCTCTCTCTGCACACTGAGTGGATGCTTTAAAGATCCTTTTTTTTTGGTCCCTCCCCTACAATGTAGGCAGAACTAGAAATCTATCATCTAAATCCAAGCAGTTTTGATGGAAAATTTCCAGTTTTGCTCCCACCACAACTTCGGAAGCCACAAGTCGATTATGACCCATCTCTTCTCTGACTTTTAATTCACTTCACACACACTTTCTCTTAAAAAGAAAACCATTCTCTTTCAATTGACAGCAGGTTCACAAACTGTTTTGCTTCAGCTAAAACAAGATTCCATGTGTGTGTTCTTGCTGTCTTTATGGATAAATATTTCCCAAGATCGCACGAGATGACAGAATTTTAATTCTATGGCATGATGGTTTTCACTACCTTGCTATCTTTTTCACTCAGCTACGCATGCATATATCATATCATGCTATATGCAGTACACCCCATAAAGCTATTCTCTTGTTGCGTCAAATAAAGTATTAGTCTCTCTCTCTCTCTCTCTCTCTCTATCCTTTTCAATTACGTCTTTGCAATGGTCCCCTTTGAGTTTAAAACCTACCCTTTTGATGGGTTTGTTTCAATTTCTAAAAGATCTCTTAGTAACAGGAAAAAGAAGAGAAATTACACGTGTTGCATTGATAATAATTAATCTTGACCTATATATTTGCAATTCGGTATACATGATAATTAATAATTGCTATGATTTACAGAACTCTTGAGCCGTCCGGCTGACGTTGCGGCTTCAGAAGATTACACATGGGAGCAAGATGTGCCATACCTCTTTTCACATCATTCCCATGCAACAGGCCATGGTTAATTGTTCGGCATCTTTTTGTTTCCATTCTCCAGCAAAGAGTGAACGTTTCTTCAATTGAACTTATATTGTGAAAGTACAGTTTACTGTCTGTAGATTGATACTCGCTCTCTCTCTCTCTCTCGCGCTCGCTCGCTCGCTTCCACTCTCCTCGGACTCGTCGTCCTCTCCGGCGACATATCGTTCTCGTTGGCAGTTCTGGGGAAGTGAAGGGACTGATCTTGATCTGCTATCAAGATGGTCAATACTCTCTAGCTGAAGTAAGTTCATGATCGAGCAGTGATTTACATATTTTCTTGAGAACTTTTTTTGAGTTTATATATGCTAAAACATTCTTTTCAAAAGAGGATGTGCAAATATAGCTCATCATGTTTCCTCAAAGTAGGTTTCCTTCTTCAGAAACAGATAATTGAACTCTAGATCTGTTGACTGATGCAAGATTCTTTCCTCTTTGGCCAAAATTAGGTTCTACTTTCACTTCGAGATGCTCGACGATCATCCATTAGGTTTTCAAATTGGGACACTGTGCATTTAGCAATCAGGAGATGTCTTTTAACCAAATCAAATGGTTGTTTGTCGAGTACTCGATCAAAGAATTCTCGAATTATCGAAAAACAAAAGTCGATCTCTACACCAATTCTTGATTTGGGAAAGTGTACTGGTCATAGGGTTCTTCTTTCAGTTGCTTCATGTCATAAGGAGAAAGAACATGCTTGTTTGGTGATATGTTTAATGCTGTAATTTGTTACTCTTATCTACTTTTTGTTTTTCCGCTCTTGTTCATTAATCTGTAGTTATTGCATACTGCTGCAAACCAATGCATGACAACCTAAATCAGCTGAATATATAGAGGAAAGGAGGTGACTTCACAGGTTTAACAATTTGACAATTCTTATCGCAGTCAATCTCTTGCATCCTAGTGATCATGAAAGGAGTAAGATGAACCCAATTCCAAGAGGAGGAGGAGGAGGAGGAGGAGGAGGTTTTCAATCAGCGAAGCAAGAGGAAGAAAAGAATGAGACCGGCAGCAGTATGTCCAGCTTGGCGCTGCCATCAACTTCCAGGCAATGGTCAGGTTTCCGAAACCCGAGGATCGTGCGCGTCTCGCGCTCCTTTGGAGGCAAAGATAGGCACAGCAAGGTCTGCACTATTAGGGGTCTGAGGGATAGGAGGATTAGACTCTCCGTGCCCACAGCAATTCAATTGTATGATCTTCAAGACAAGCTAGGGCTCAGCCAACCCAGCAAAGTCATCGATTGGTTGCTAGATGCCTCCAAACAAGACATTGACAGGTTGCCGCCGCTCCAAATGCCTCCGAATTTCGGTCAATTCCACCAGCAAATCCTATTCCCACACGAACCGTCAAGCGCCAACTCTCAACCTTCCTTGATCTCTCCCTTTCTCCCCACAAGCTCAACAACGTTCTTGAAGCATGGGATCAAGATCCCTGAGAGTAGTGTCGATCACGGGGTTAATGATAGCGAATCTTCAGCGATGGCGAGGTCAAAGTTTTGGAACATCGATACTTATAACACACTGAGAGCAAAGAACAAGGGAGTCGAAATAGATGATCATAATGGCCAGCCTCTTTCTGAGAAGGGCAAGTGGATCGAGACCGATGAAGTGCATGACCATTTGGGATCATCAGTCAACTCTCACCATGCACAAGTATCAGCTCAGAACTTCTTCCCAATCGTTAGTTATTCCTTGAGTGGCTTGCCGAGCAGCACCTTGCCGTACTCCTATAATAATCAATGGGAGCCTTCGAATTTGTCATTGTCTCAACTCGGGACTCACGGCTTTCAATTGCTACCGGATCAAAATCCCCTAAGTTCCGCGTCGATCGCTTCCTCTTCTGCTCTTCCGTCCACCGCTCCCCAGTTATACTTCTGCCCGTCCGCAGCGATGACGCCAATTTTTCCGTCCTACCCTTCATATCTTACCCCTACTGTCGAGACAGATCTGAGGCAACTGAACCATCTCCATCTATTGAGCTCGAGTTCGCAACAACACATCTTGCCTACTTCCCTCATGCCGTCCCTTCAATTGGTTGGCTCCCCGATGAGATTTCCATTCCAAACAAGCACTGGTGCCAAATTTCTTCATCGGCAAGACG
Organism: Metrosideros polymorpha var. glaberrima; assembly: GCA_001662345.2. NCBI lineage: Eukaryota > Viridiplantae > Streptophyta > Magnoliopsida > Myrtales > Myrtaceae > Metrosideros > Metrosideros polymorpha. The sequence continues at coordinate 2,815,972 of BCNH02000002.1, forward strand.
CTGACGAGAGCGAAGAAGACGAGGACGGAGATGGAGACGGAGACGGTTCTTGAATCTCCAAATACAAGGAACACCCTCTCGCATGAAGATCACTATGGACGATGATCCCCCCAAGATCTTTTAGTGAGGGTCTTATAATTCAATAATCTTTGTGAGAGATTGCTGCTTTAGGATATGGTTATGAACAAGAAGTTGCATCACTCTTGAAAAAAGAATATGGACTAAAAAGGCAGCAACATCGTCAAGGTGGCAACATTTTTCTCCTGCAAACTTGTCTCCCACACACACTTGGTAAGTGCCTCAGTTTGGTCAGACAAGAATTATAAAGCTCCATGGAGTATTTTGCCTAGCTCATCATCATCATCAACTTCTGCAACAGAGTAAGATGCTTCTATTTAATGCTTCTTTTGTTATTGCAGCTTTTTAGAGTAGCATCTCAGTCATATAACATGGCCAAATCATTTGAAGAGAATGCAACAATGACTCTCATACAAAAACATAGTTTCCTTTTCCTTTTCTTTTTTTCTTTTTCCCTTTTTCTGGCCTTGTATTCGTGTGCTTATCATGCATAAGATACCTTATACGCCGAGAACTCCATATGTTAAGTTAGTGCACATTTATTCGACAAGCGCCGTGTGCTTCATAGCATAAACTCAATTATGTCTTTGATTACCTGGAGATCGATATCGTTTTTTGCTCCCCTCTTGGATCTTGGTCAAGTATTTTTTAATTTAGGTGTCCATTTTTGGACATGCTTACCATGTTGTGAATTCTTGGACATGCTAATTAAGTGGATGTCTCAATGCTACTATGCGAGTAACAATTTTTTATAATATTCTCCATGTGAATTAAAAACATTTACAGCTCAATGTTGTGATTAGATTAGGCAGTACCTTCGAAAAAAGCAGCACTCATAAACAGTGAGAAAGAATAAAATCAACTATTTTATTTTTGTAATACACCCATTTATGTATATGTATTATACACCTCATATAATAATGATACAACAGGAGGTCCCTATACAAGTGAAAAGTGCATCAGCATGAAGCAAAACTAGAATAAGAATGAACGAGAATGCTAGTGTTCTACATCATTTGGATTTGACGAGAGAACGCGTTAAAAATCAGCATTTCAGCTATAATTGGTTGTGTGTCGCCTCCCGTCTTGTTTGTGTTTGATTTAGTTTATTAATATCGATAAAAATTCCCCTACTAAACCCGGCATGCTTGTTATCATGCCTAGAAATCTACAGCGACTCGATCACAGTTTCCTAAGTTATAAAATTTTCTTCCATGTGTCGACGCCCATTTTGCATCGTATTCTGGTTCATTGTTTTTCGATGATGATCTCTGGTTCAAAGAGAGTTTCTCTCCTGTGTAGCTTTCAAACTCAGGTTAGAATCCTGTGCAAAATCTGATAAGCTTGCATGGTGCATGTTTACTCAATATGATCTCTTCTGCCCTCCAGCAATTTTCAACCAGTAAAGTTTAAGCTGAATAACTACGCAAAGCCATTCACATGTTCTTTGGTTTCGGTCCATCTACCTCCAATTAATCACAGCTACTGCACATAATGAACCAACCCTAGCTAATTGGCCAATAAATAAATAAATAATAAAAAGAAGAAGCAGAAGAAAGGGGAACCAACCCTAGCTAGTTTTGACTGTTGACTGTGACCATACACGTAAACACGAACATGGATGCAGCTGCATTCGTCAACCTCTTTCTTACTTGCTTTTTTCTACCCTTATTTCTATTGACTTTTGCTTTGTCATTAATCCCTACTTATAGTAAGATTATTCAACATCACCTTAAGACTAATCTTGAATTCTTGATCCTCAGCTCCATCTTTTTTTTTTGGGCCGTATGTGATGAGGAAGTTGTGTTCAATCTCTTGATTGCTTTAATATCTATTGATGTCATAAGGTTTCTTGCTCATTTCATTATCTATTCTTTAATTTCATGCGGCGCTTTTTATTTGATCTGCCCACGAAAAGAGATGTTAAAGTGATCCCTCATCGCTTGATCTTAGAAAATGATAATAAATATCAATCTTTGAACTCGAACGCTTTAGCTTGATCATAAGTGTTTCGTGAAACATAGATACGAGTGCGAGCTATATATAAAACTTACCCTATGTTGTGACCCTCCCGAGGATGAAGCTCAAGGGGGTGCAATGGATTGCTAGGCATACGCGTATAACTCTATTGTGAGGTGGCACATACATTGTGCATTGACTCTCCCAAACCTTACTGATCGCAGTTTGATTTTTTGTTTATTATTGATCGAATGAGGTTGTAATCATCACTAACCTTTTCCATACCATAAATAAGTGTGCAAGCAATAAAAATTAACTCACTAAACTTATAGTTAAAGCAAATGTAGAACCAACCCGAGCCGTATTGGGCAAAATATATACAAACCCTTGTTATAACGCTCTAGGACAGGACCCTGTAAGCTCATGAATGGAAAATCTCAAACATACCGATGTCTTATGAAAACTAAGACTAAACATACACCTTAGATCTATGCAGCAACAAGCTTAAACTTCTAGGCTGGAATGCAACAATTCTTAAACATGTGCCAATGCCTCTAAGCTAAAAAGTGTATATTATATTTTTAACCTTCTCTGCATGTTCTAATCGTGCGTTAAGAAATTGGAAAAATTACCAAATCAGTCTTAAATTTATTGTATGAATGCCAATTCAAGTCTAAACTTTTCAATTTGGCCAACCTCTGCGAGAAATTCCAATGTAGTCATTCCGGTTGAATTTTGCTTGAAATCGCTAACGTGTCAATGTAATTATCTCCGTCCATCATACATGGCACACCGCCACGTCAACGATTTTATACGAAAATTGGTTGAAAGGATTATATTGGAATTTGATGCAAAGGTTCATAACTAAGGGCGCAAATGACAAAATTCCTAAGCAACAACATAAAATTTCTATTTTCCTGACAGCACCAATGTCTGGCAACCGACAGCGGTGAGTGGTGGGGGGTGGCGACCAGTGGAGGGGAGCCAGGAGTGAGAGAGGAGAGTGAGTCATGAAGAGAGAGAGAGAGAGAGAGAGAGAGAGAGAGAAGGGTTTTTAACTTTTGATTTCTGTTTCAGAAATAGAGAAGTGGAAAATTTTAAATTCGGATTTCTGTTCCAAACCTATTTCTAGAATAGAAATTTGTTTCAGAAATAGAAAGATGAAATTTTTTTACCAAATAGATTTTTGTTCCAAACCTATTTTTGGAACAGAAATTCTGTTCTACAAATTTTGTCGTGCGCAGCCTAAATTGGCAAAATCAAGAAGTTTATGAAGTTTATGATTGAATTGAGATCCGTACAATAGATTTAGGACTGATTGAACAATTTCCCTAAAGAAACTTGTGCAGCTATGACTTTGAACAAAAAATATCACAGGAGGAACTCCATGCGCTTCCCCGCCCGGGGG
>BCNH02000002.1:2819436-2888464 GCA_001662345.2 Metrosideros polymorpha var. glaberrima
GGGGGGGGGGGGGTGTTGTTCAGTGAGTGTTCAAATTGAAACTCGGTCTGAATAGCGAGCGAAAACCCCTTTGACTGTGGTCCGTGAGTTGCTTCCCAAGCGACCCGGTCCATGGCCATCGAAATGGCTTGAAACGGGGGTCGAGTAGTCACCGTTCGAACCAAGAATCCCACGAGAATGTCTCCCCCTCCCCTCCAATCGTGGAGATGGCATCATGTGAATGTCTTTTTGTCCAAGAAATTCTTCCCAAAAATAAAGAAAGAGATCTCCCATTTGTGCGGTGGTGCTCGAGGATTCCAAGAATGGAATGGAACCCCCTCTCTCTCTCCTTCCTTTACTTTTACCCGAGATTTCCAGCTCCATCCTTCTCTAACTTAATTTATTTCCTAGCCTTGTTCCAATTACCCTTATTTCAAGCTAAGCTAAATATCACTTGGCATCTAGCACCATTTATTTTGGGAGAGAGAGAGAGAGAGAGAGAGAGAGAGAGTTGAAAATGCATAGGGATGTTTGGATGAGTGAGATCGATGTGTTTGGATGAGTGAGATCAAGGTTCCGTTGAGTTTAGCATGCCCAACAAGCTTCGAGTTTGTTTAAATTCGGCGCATGAAAAATTCATCACATATTGCATATAAGGCTGGCCCACAAAAACTCGTGATCTTTTAAAAAAATATCCATAATTTCTAGATGAGGAAAGATGCACTAAAATAGGGAACGCAAGACCATAGATGGTTTTGTTCAAGGGTCATTGGTGGATTTTTTATATCTAATTTTCATGAAATGCGAATGAGACCTTTGGGATGAAAAATTAGGTGTCAACATCTTTAGCTTTTATTGTTCTTGTGGCTTCTCGATAATTTTTTTTTTGTATTATACATTCAACAAGTAATTAATTAAGCGAATGCTTCAAGAAATAAAATTAGTCGCCAAGGTAGCCCTTTTTTCCCACATCCTTTTGCGGCCGGTATATCAATTTACCTAACTGATCATAAATGTCTAATTAATTTTGTAAGCATGATACAAGAAAAAAGAAGCAAGCACGTTGAATTAGCGCAACCAAAACCTAACTAAATCTGGTAGAACTCGTCGATCTTGGCCCTTCGAATGTTATAGAGCCATGGTTTAAAACCCTAGCTATTTGGCTAATATTTCCACAAGTCTGGCAATAGCTAGGCTCGTAGAAGAAACTTATCAAATCTCTACCCTACGCAACACTATACGGCCAAATCACTCTCCATGCTCGGTCTAACATCTTCGGTTGTCGCTTATTTCGCCCGCAATCAAGAACACACTAGATAGGACACATGCGAACGATAGATTACATGACTCAAACATAATTATAGGGCACGCAATATGGTCGGTTGGCTCATTGATATACCGAATTGGAAACGTTTCTCGAAGAGGGTCTAATTATATGATTTTTCCCCTCCTTCTTTTTACGTGCCCGTGATTTATGATTGAAGGCCTGATGTTGACAAGAGTGTGAAAATGGAAAAAAGAAGAAGAAAGAAAGAAAGAGCGAACGGTCAAAATTTCAACCTATCTATATAAGCCACACACTACAGTCCCCTCTTCACACAAAAACACCATGCGCATGCAACGAAGCACGCCGAGCTAGGGCATGTGATCACGTCATTGTATAAAGTAGGGCTGCATTATTTCACAACGTCAAGGACAATCAATAATGGAGCTCCCTCCATAGATCCCACAAAAGCACTGCATTTACTTGCGTGGAAGAAGAAAGAAAAAGAAGAGGAAGAAAAACACTGACCCCCCTCCTCCTTCTCCTTCTTGCAACATTTAGAAACCCTAGAACATGACAACTCTGCCTCTATATATTGGGTAGACTACAGAGAATGCTCACTCAACACATGCAGTCTTAACTTCGTGACGGTCGAGCATAGTCAAACGAGAGTAGTCTCGTATTCTGACTGAACAAGAGGTAGATGTACTATACACTCGATGCCAAGAAATTAATCGCATGTGGATTTGCATACGCGGATTACACACACAATAAAGGCGATTCGCAACACCGCTAAATGCAACTAGGAGTGAGTAATTCCAGGTTCCACATAGAACCTACCCATCGGAACAGGTTCCTCATTTTTTTGAACTTAGAACCTACCCTACATGTTCTGGAGTTTGCAATCTACCATGTCATAAGTTTTATCACAGGTTTCAGGATCTACTCAAGTTTAACTTGAATTCTTAATTGAACGATTGCAGTGAATCATTACTTTTAATGACTACCACTTGCTGTTATAATCTATTGATCACAACTTTTATTTAGACACACGAAGAATATGAAACATTAACAAAGTAAAAGTCTCAGTCACAGATATCACTAACAACGGAAGCTTAGACTAGTGGTTTCAAATTATACACTCATCGTTAGATGCCATGGAATACTGCAGGACCACTCGTAAACATAGGTCAAGAAAAACACAAAAACTTGTTCCATGTTCCACCTACTTAGATTTGAAACCTGTACATCAAAACATGTTCCCCAATTTTTGGAACATTGAACCTACCTTGCATACCTTGGAATCTAGAACCAAACAGGTTTCTACCGGTACGGTTTTTAGATTCTATCTTGGAACCATGCTCACCTCTAAGTGTAACGACCTCATGTTTAGGCCATTTCACTTGGGCTTTTAAGTCACGCCTTACCTAACTTACGAGGTTAATGAGACATTTCATGGGCTTAAATTTATCGATCTAAGTATCTAGCTAGCAAGGTGGCAATCTTCCTCACCATCATAGTAGAAAAATCATATGTTGCGACGTGTATTTCTTATGAGGTCCGGTTTAAATGGATCCGTATTCTTCTCGAAACATAATTTGATTTAGTGTTGTTAAATCTATTATAAAATCAATTATAAAGATAAGAGATCACACACTATTGTACATATAACTCTCAAGTGATATCAAAGTTGGAGGTCTCAAATTTGATACCTCAAATCCTCCCGAGTTTCTTTTCACTCATTGAATCCTTGTGCTGAAGGCGTTCGTCGTCAAATCGATTTTTGCGGGAGAGTATTAAGATATATAATATGTTATGTTTCAGCAGTTTGCCCATGATGGGGTGTGTTACTACCAATGGTGGAATGTGTTTGAAAGGGCGCTTTTGAAAAGGCACCGTTTGAGAGATTCCTTACAAATAAGGGAAGTTAGAATAACTTCTGAAGGGAGAAGATATATGAAATAAGAAACATATAGAGAAACGTACGTTCTCCTCTTCATCAATCAAACATAATAAAGTTTCCATTGTTACTTGGAGAAGACAATTGGCATTTATGTTGTGGAACAAGAATATTTTCCTTGTGATTATATTCGAACCTTTGTGGAGTTGTAGATTCGTTGATTACGCATTTGGTGACTCAATTTATAATCCTCGGTAATTGTCACATCATGCATCAAAAGGTCAGTCGACTTCTTAACGAGCTTTTTCTGACAAAATATGTTCGATATCACTCTTAAGCGGCTTGATTAAACTGAACACAATTGCACCCTCAACCTCAAATCATGGGATGACTAATCTGCTCACTCTCTTGTCTGTGAGGATGCATAGAAAAGGCCTTATGTGTCATTTTCTTTGTGACACTTTACTCCAGTCCAACGGAAGATAAGTATATGGCATGAAAGAATCCACAGCCAAGTAAAAAGAATAGGGCTTGTGGGGTCGTGGAACATGCCATTCTCTCCTCAGACTCAGACAGATGAAAAGGATAGTAGAGAGAGAGAGAGAGAGAGAGAGAGAGAGAGAGGGAGGGAGAGTAGCAGATAGGGACTGCATTCTGACGCAATACAGCCTCATCTCTCCCCTCTCTCTCGTGTGACAGGGTCACAAGATCCAAGAAGAACATTAAAGGAGACCCCAGTGGCAAGTTGGGTTTAAAGTTGGGCTTCAAAGAAGAGGTTTTCTTGTGGTGGTCCTAAAGTTAAAAGGATAGGGTAATACTTACTTGTATCTCCACACATCCCTCTCCCCCCCCAAGAAGATAGGGCAATACACACATGTACATATGCATTTGCATATACGTATGCATGGTCGAGCGAATGATATGGAGCGTCGCAACGACGCTAGGGTACAATCCTGAGCCGTGCGCCCTTCATTGCATCGGTTGGAGGAATCTACAGTAGTGGCCTATCCTTTGGAACCTGTACATTGCGGTCTTTAACTTGGAACCGATTCAGCCTGACATAATATTTGCAGGGATACAGAGTGCATTAGGTAGTTTAATGGCCAACTAAGTGAGACTCGCGTTCATTTGCATAAGTTACTCGAATTATGTACATGTTATTAGGTATCGACGCATAATCACACGAAAAAGAATAAAAGTTGAGAGAGAAAGAAATCGAGACGCAAGGTTTTATCTTGGTTCACCTTTAAACTAGAGCTACGTCCAGCAATGGATTCCACTATAATTTAGCACATCGCACCTCTCAGTTACATCGCTCAATTACAAGAGAAAAAAAGTATAATCTGAACTAAATGCGTCCTTCATTGACATTATTTCAACTCTATTTTGACTCAACTAGGCACTTTGATGAGCCAGGCCAAGCCTAGTAGTCCTATGATATCATACAATGTAGACATGCAGATGAAGTACTATACCAGCGAGAACTTTTTGCTGCACAGTATGTATTTGTATGGTCCTATATACGTATAAATGGTGGCAGTTGCTACGTATAACGGAGGAACACGTGAAGTATTGTCTTTAGGTAGTTGGAAAGGAATTCCATTATGGGCAAATGAACCTCACAAACAACTCAATGTTCGTTGGGTGCGAGAGATTTAGACTGATGCGATCTACGAAACAATAACAATGGACAAAATTAATTGAAAAAAGAGGTACAATTTCTAAAAAGAACCATAAATTTGCTTAATTTGATCTCGTGTGTAGACGGAAGCGAACGTCGAAAACAAAGCGAAATCCATCCTCAAACTCGAACCGGGAGTCCAAACATAACCCGACCGAACACTCGCTTGAGCTCGCGACGCTTGGTTTTGATACTATGACTCGTTTATGGCCATTTCGAGCCGCGATACGACGAATCACGAATGTGAGTGCACGAGCTCATTTCGAGCCATGCCATAGCCAATCCAATGACGTTGGGATCTGACTTGACGAGAAAAGAGAGAGACAAAATCATCCGACAGCTGAGAGTGATCAAGAGCGAGAAGAAAAGCACGAGAAGGCTACAAGATCATGCGAAGGCCCCGTGTGTTTTGGTTGGTGGGTCGACCCAAGAGAGAACCTCGTGAAAAGGGGCTCTTCTTCTCACTGAGACCGGACCCAATGCAAGCAAAGGCAGACGCAAATTAGGGCACAGTAGCCATGGTTTTTGTTCGAGGTGTGGGAAAATTAGGGAGCTCGATTTGGGGGCAATTCCATTTTGTCAGCACAGATGAAGAAGAAGATGATGATGATGATGAGGCTGATGATTAAAGAATTAAAAAAAAATGGAATAAAAAAAGAGCGCTTGAAGAGGGAAAAGAGCCCCCGGCGAGGATCGAACTCGCGACCTTTCGCTTACGAAGCGAACGCACTACCACTATGCTACGGAGGCCCCATTGATGCTTGTGTGTTTGAATTTTATATTTAAATATTATTACTTTACTTTCAGCTTCGACAGAGCAAGGGATAATGACACAATAGTCCATGAATTTTGCCATAATATGCAATATGGTCCCTGAACTTTCAATTTGTTCTATATAATCTCTAAATTTTTTGTACATGTGATGAAATTATGAAAAAGTTGCTGCTTGTAGCAACCAAAAAAGTAACAAGACGGGGGAGTTGAGTTGCTCTTAGCGCTCTCTCTCTATATATTTCCCTTTTTTGTATTTATTTATTTTAGCCCTTAAGGGATTTTCTTTTTCTAATTACTATGCTTCTCTATTTTTTCATCTTCATCGACTTGGGGCTCTTTGTGGCCACACCTGCACTGGGGATTTTTGAGCCACTTATTATAAGAAGTCGAATTCAGTATCAACACAATCCTCTGCATTATCCCTTTCACCATCAAGATGCCCTATCAATTGGGTCATTCCAATCTCCTTTTTCTTTCCCCTTCTCTTGGTACAGGTCTCAAATGTAAGCCTAGGCTTTCCTAGGCCGCGTCCTATTCGCGCCCCGCTGAAGCTATAGCCACTCTCCTTCGACTTCATGTCTTGGATTCGCACGCTTCACAGTTTGCTCGTTGCCATAGCCCTCGCGACCAGGGAGTTCGGCTAACCTTTCAATGCGCGAGGTTTTAGTGTATGTACTATCCGGTCATGTTGAACATTTGAGGTTAAAATACCCGTGTTCGGCAAATTGGTAGACGTCAAACTTCCTCCTGTTACGAGGCCGAGAAACGGCTTTTAATACCTGTGGAGTTTTTCCAGGAATCTCATGGATGATTTGCCATTGAGAAGATATAGATCGGAGCCTCTAGTGAATGATGTAATCCTGAAATTAAGAGTTAAACAGTGGATTCTATATTGCTCATTTTACCAAGATGTATGACATAATGTTCCAAGACAATCACAGCTTTCTTGATCATCCATGGATAAGAACTTTCTCACACCAGTTATTTATGCTCTCAAAACAAACATCCAAAATCAAAATCAGAAAAGAAAAGGAGGGAAGAAAAAGGATTTGTCAAAAAGAATGAGAACTGAAGATATCAGCAGCCGAACAATTCCCGGCGCCCACTTGACCTGGCTCTGGATCCACCCGTTTTGCCGATCACGATCTCATTGATCAGGTCTTTGAAGATCGAGCGCTCGATGTCTAATACCATTCCAGATGTCTCGCTGTTGAACTCCGTCCAGCTCTCGGACCTGTGCAGCATATCTTCCCACAAGATGCTCTTTAGACCATCGTCCTCTTCCAGAAAATCGCACGATGGATTCTTGGCATTGAGCTGCTCGATCTCCATGCACAATTCTTTCAAAAGCTTCTGTGCAGTGAGCGTCTTCCGCGCTAGCTTTCCCGATTTCGACCATGGGTCGTGAGAAATGCCCAAAAATGATGGCTTTCCGACAAGAATCTCATTTACGGCATCGAAGATGAGTTTCCTGTGAATTTTCTCCTGGTTCAGCTTCAACGTTGCAGCCTTGCCACAGACGGGGTCTTCTTTTGTTATAGCGCTTGATTTTGTTTGCTCTAAAACAAAGAACAACTCGGGGTTTATGGGGTGGCCCGATGGGTGCAGCTGAAATGCAGTCATGCTCGAGCCAAGGTCTCTGAGCAGGAGGCCTGAAGCTAGCAATATCTCGGAAACATATCGGTGGTCAGGGTTCGTGTTCTCACAAAGAGAGGCAATGTAATCTGTTCTTTCTTCGTCATGGCTGGAGTTGAGTCTTCTAAGCTTCTGAACCAACTGCTCGACGTTCTGCAACTTCCTGCGATTAACCTTGGAGGTAGCAATGGTGTCCAACCCATTTGGCTGGAGGCTCTCTGTCGTGTTCCACTGATCTTGGACATGATTGTAGTTGGACTCATAAGCAACATTATCTGCGTCATGGACAGTATTTCAACTGAGATTCACAATACAATGTTGGTGCAACAATCACAGTTGCAAACCTATAAACAGCTAATTGTAGCATATTAGAATCATTCAACTTGAATTAACAGTTCAAAAATCTAGCTGATTAGCTCACTTGCACTCGAATGTTTGGAGTGTAGAAGCTTTACCTTTGAAAGAATTTACCATCTGCTTTATAGGAGTTGGAGCATCTTCCGTGTGTACCGATGAGTCAAGGACTGACACTGGACTGTGATATTCTGTAGCTGCTGTATTAAGTTCTGCCAATGTTTCATCTTCATCCACCATGACAATTGACTTCTTCAATACATATGGCAAAGTAAGATGCTATTAGTCAATCAGCGATTACTATAATGTGATTATCGTTTCAGGGATAGAAGTAACAACTGGAAGCACAGGCAACTACCTTTTGCTTCGGCCTGGTGTCTGAGTAGCTGGAGGTCTCCAAGCATGGACTCTGGCTGCTCTTCTCCACAGTCGGCAGTTCACTGTTTATGACTTCTGTATCGATTTTCGACTCAAAAACGATACTACTGTCTGAATGAACAGACATGTCATCTCCTTGACAACTTGGTGTTCTTGAATCGTTACTAATTTCACTCAGTTGGTCATCAGTAGAGTGCAGATTGGAAGATCTGTGCCTGTGTCTTCCACCTGGCGAACTGGATTCATTACTGTGCCTGTTGGACAGCTTTCTGGGTTTATTCGGATCAGATGGAGGAGTGGGTGGACGAGATCGTCTCTCCAACTCCAGCTTCTTTTGCTGCAATCTGGGGCTCACTGAACCCGAGCTCTTTGCAGAACTCACGGGGTTCTCTTTAGAAACTTGCTGAGGCCTTGATGATGTTTGTGCAGATTTTGTACTCCTGCCGCTGGCTTTCTTATCAGCAGAGCTGCTAGTGGACTCTAGGCGACCAGTCTTAGGAGACGGATCTTTAGCCGGCCGGCTAGAAGTTGGATAGTTTCTAAAATCTGCATTGCTCCGGATTTTATGCAGATTGGAGAGCGCGTCCAATGGGATCATTGAGGAAGCATTGAACCCATGTTTCTCGACAAGTTTTGCAGGTTTCATAATCACGATTGGGGATTCAAAAGACCTTGAACTTTCGGATCCCCCGATGTTTGGAGCAGTCCCATGGTTGCTTTGCGGATTCTGTTGCCTTTGCAATCTCGAGTTCTGGTTGAGACTTCTAGATCTTCCCAAGGGGTCTTTTTGGGTTCCGAAATGTGAAGCTTGCTCTTCTTTCCTGGTCTCCAAAAGTCCCTTAGCCTGGATTGCTTCCAGAATTTGCTTCAGAGCTCTGAGATCCTTCCCGGACTGTCTAAATTCAAGATCCTTCAACTTTTTCTCGATTTCACCATAAACCGAAGGATAGGGGTCAATTGGCTTTTGAGGAGCTTTGGTAGGTTTGAGAGGAAGTTTTTGAGAATTTCGATTGCCGTCCATCTGCCTCCAAGGCGCTGGTTCATTCGGAGACCTTGAAATGGGTTTCATGACGGCATCATGATTTCTCCACCGTGGCGACTCAGGCTCTTTACTCGAATTTCTCGACAACTCAAAATTTCTGATAGGTCTGCCTAGTCCATTTGCTTTCAATTGTCTTGAGAATGAATCCCCAGGTTCGGATGAGCTGGATTTGACGGAGCTAAGCAGAGCATCAGCAGCCAAGGCAGAATCTGGCAATGCCTCCAAGCCCATTAACTTTGCTACAACACTAGGAGGGCGCTTCTGAGACTCACATGATTGTGGTGGATTCTGAGCTGTCTCATTTGAGTTGCCGCTACCCTTTGATGCGCTTCTTAGAAGATTGGTTTTTGAATTGGAGTTAGAGCTCAGGATTGAACTCTCCCTACTGTCTAGTGAAAGTCTGGGTCGCTCTTTCAGCTTCGGGGTGGATTTAATGGTCTCCCGTGATTCAAAGGACAAACGATTTAGCTCTCTTCCATCGTAAGAAAATCGAGGTGCATCCTTTGATATCAGATGCACAGCCCCATCTCTTGCTTCGTACGTCGGTCTCGAAAGCTCCCGAACATCGTTGAAGTACCAAGGTGCTTCTCGGAGTTTTGTAAGAACCTTCAGAGATTCGTTAAGATCTGCAGGCACATTCTGCTTCACCTTGAAACCATCTCCAGAAGAACCTTCAGCAGGTTTCGGTGGCTGTAATGGCTTCAGCGAGTCTCTATACCTCCCTTTGCGTCCGGTTACTTCCTCTCTAGCCATAGTCTTAACTGGTAGACCTCGAGCGTCCCTATACATTGAATCTTTGACTACATCCCGTAGATCCAACGACTTGTGGCTTAAATTAGGAGAGGAACTAGATTGGCTCACCATAGCATCCCTTGAGGGAGCGTCAGGAAACGTGATCCGATTGAAGGAAGAGGGTTCGGGTTGAACTGTTCTGCCACATTCCAGAGAGGACATGGAAGATGAACAAGTAGACGAAAAAGAAGCTCTGGATGATTCAGTGGAAAATCTCTGTTTCTCGCTCATACTTTTGTAAAAATTTACTTCCTGCCATAAAGAACGTCAATCAGTTCTTATACCACTATCCAAACCACGAAATGAGCTGAATGCCAAACTGTGCGGAAGGCCAAATTGGAGCCAGACTACTATATCAAAAAAAGAAAAGAAAAAGAAAAAGATAGAATCAAGAAATCTAGAGACCAATGCCATTTCTTGGGTCTATGTACAACATTGAGATATAAATCCGCAAGAAACGCAAAGAAAAGAACTGGCACTTGCATAGATAGTTCAGTTAGCAATTCAGTCATGAGCCATTAGATATATAGTTAATGCAAGCAAGTGTGACCAGGGAAACAAATATTTGATGGACATAGCATTGTTTGAACATCTAAACTCAAATTTCCCTCATCTTAATCAATTTGAATAATGAAGCAGCTGTTGCAAGTCCTTTACGGAAATGGGATGAAACAGATATAGAGAGCTTACATCAGGCGCTTGTCGAAGGTACATGTTTTCAGATTCTCTATCTATGCCGAGATCATTGGATTGAGAATTACCTGGTAGGAAGAGATGCATTAGATTGCACAGAGTGTGAGTTCCAATGGATCTCAGGTAATTGTGCTTGCAAGTTTTAAGCATTCAGAAAAAGGCAACCATTTATCAACAGTTGATGCATAGACATGGCAAGATACATGGAAAGAGTATATATATATATGTATCATCGGCATGAACAGATTTTGACTTGCACGAAAAGGTTGAATTACAAGTCGGTAATTTCGAATGCTGAAATCTTTTGGCTAGCTCCATGCCGGACACAATCTACAAGCAACTATATTTTATGACTCTGGAAAGAGCAAGAGGACTATTATGATTCAATGAGAAGCTCTCTCTTGCGCCAAATCAAATCATACATCGGCCTCTCGAGCATAGAGTCCAGTCAAGTACTATTAAACTTAATCAGAAGATTTCTAATAGCAGAGAATGAACAGCCAAATATGAAACAGCAAGTCAGGATATAAACTTCTCAGAAAAAGCATCACACAAGATTGATCTGAGTACTAATCAGAACTAGCTCACAGGATTTCCCAGCAAAGGGTCGGAAATTACCAGGAAGAAGCCTTTTGTGGCTATAGCGCCTATCAGCAACCATTTGGTGACGATCGAAAATCTGAAAAATCCCGGTCATGCATCCGATTTGTTTCTGCAAATCTGGGTTGTCGTCAGCCAATGTTTGCAGAAGCTTCGCAGCCATCTCTGCCGCCTCTCTTTTACTTAACAGAAAAGGATAAATTTGATCTCTCTCAATCTTAGGAACAACCTATCTCCTGTCCTAAGCTGCAACATTCATACTTCTACTTCAAAAGAATCTGACCACAGGCTCTTCGACAATTTCGGCATTGCTATGAACACAACAACACCTGGAGAAAATACCGGATATTCAAGATTCTGAAAGCCAAAAGAGCAACCCTGTGCCTCTCACTCTTCAGCAAAAGTTAGTCAGAAGCACGATGCATTTGCCTGAGCCACAGAAGAAGAGAGCACTTTCCACACTCATGTAGCTCCCGAGATGGGGACCTTTTCCAGAGAATCAAGTCATGTGCTTCAGAATACGTACAAAAGAAAGGCGCCCAACTATCTCTCTTGAAGCCCCACTTTACTCCAGCTAAATACAGCTCAAAGACATATTATGTCACTTCTTGCAATCAGAAGTCCATTTTCTTCTGCAATTGTACAATCACCCTTAATGGCATTCCCACAAATTCCTCCCAAAAATTCAGTCTTTATCAGATACAAGGGAAATTCAATGCTCGAGAACGCTATACAAATCAAAAGGAACAAGACTACCACTCGAATCTGCTATCACAGGACCAATGAGAGGATTCTTTTTTTCCTGAGAGGGTTGAAGACAAGGAGATTCACCCAAGAACCGATACGATGTGCAGAGAAAAATCCCCAGTTGTGGTTTTTTTTTGCAGTATTACCTCCAATAAACACCACCCAACGTAAATGCAGACCCAGAGGAGAGGACATATAGGAATCTTTGCAGATCCAAGAAAGGAGATGTTTTTAGTATTTATCCTGAGCAGAGGAACAAAAGGGTGAGACCAAGCAGAAGAGATGAGACACGAAGAGCATGTTATACCAAGGAAAATGTGATAAAGTAAACCAATCTGGTGAGAGAGAGAGAGAGAAGAGAGTTGGCAAAAGGAAATATTTATTGTGGGGGTGGGGCTCTTTGTGGGTCAAAATGTAGATGGACTCATGCATGACCCTCTTTTGCTCAAACATCCATGTGGGATGAGTTTGTGAGTGGGTCTAAAGCTGTCTGTGTTAACATGTGAGCTTGTCACAGAGAGAGAGAGAGAGAGCGACTTTATAGCCTTATAGGGTGGACATGGAGTAAGCAGTTTCTTTTATCAACCAGAGAACCCATCAAGAAGGGCATTTGATGAGCAAAAGATTTGGTTTTTTCTTCATCTGGTGTAGATGATGGTAGCACTATAGTTAGCAAAGTGGAATTAAATTTATTTGTGGCTTAGCAAGAATATTATTACTACTTTTTTGATAATATATTGTTTCATTCTTGAATCCTATTGTGGTTCTGATTTTCTTTATTAGTATTTTATGATGTAATATATGACTAGGATTGCGACATTTCAAAATCAGAAACTATATGACTAAGGTATTAAAAGGAACGATGAAATGCTTTTTTCTAGGTTAGATTCTTTATTATAAGTATATGTTTGTGTTTTCCCTTTCATTGTAAACGAGACTTAGTTTTTGTAAATCTATCATATTATTGTTGTCGTTCTTTTATATACAAGCTAATTTGTTACGTTCGACACCCTATTGATGTGGAATGTGACGACCCATCATGATAGTCACCATAAGTCTTTTGAAGCCACGTACTTCAGGTGAATGTAGTACTCGATTCTCCTCGAACAACATGGCGATATCGAAATAAAAGATCGACCCGTTTCACCCTCTCTCTCTTTATTTTATTTTATTTTTCCAAATTGAATATGAATGAAGAGTCAGACTAAAAATCTTGAGTTTGGTTCGATGGATTTGGTTCTACTTTTGTCTCACGTGGCCACCTATTCATGTGTCTTTCATGTGATGTTACAAGTTCACATGCAAATTTATCTCTTTAGAGCCCTAATTGTCAAGCAGAGTACAATGTCTCTATCCATATGTCTTGGACGATAAGATATGCATGAATGGAAAGAAGATTATTATTATTAGTGGTTGCCAAATATTTACCCTTTGTATTCCACGTGAACGCCAACTTGCACAAGTTGGCAAAATGAAACCACTTGACCCAAATGTGCTTTGAAACTTTTCATTTAGGGATAAGTGCATTGCAAATTTTAAAACTTGTCTCGAAAGTGCAATTTAGTCCTAAAAATTTCAAAAAATACAATCAAGTCTTAAAATTTGTCAAAGCAAATCATTTCGTTGATTACATTTTTTGAAAATTTTAAAACTCGATTGTACATTCGTAACAAATTTTAGGACTTTCAATACACTTATTCCTTTCATTTAATGTCTCATGCCGAAGATATTGTCAACACATAATCTCATGACACTTGTTAAACACGTTTGATCGTAAAATAATCAATTTTTAAAGCGTCAAATGTGTACATCACGAGGACAATCGGAATTCTTGAGAATTACAACATGACTCCCCTTTTTATTCAACAAAATTTTACCAGTTTGGTAGAGAGGTTGATGAATGATAGCTTTGATGATGAAGGGCAATAATCGATCCTCAATAAGAGAAGCTGGAGAATTAAAAAGCTTTTAATTTGCTGAATTGAGCCTTTTATCAACTCATAGGACATAGTGGCCGACACGTACTTGTGAAGCAGTTGGATTTTATTGTTAATTCCAATAATTATCTAATTATTGGAACCATTCAACCAATTTCTTTTTTATATATAAAAAAAGAAAGAGGCGTTTTAGTGTGATACATAAACAAATCGGTAAATGGAGGTCACCGCTGACAAGAGAAGTGCAAAAGTATTTACAGAGAAATATATGATAAATTCAGCTCTTTGTTCTCCCGGTAAAGGCATTATAATAACTTTTCGAGACAGAAATTAATTATCTAAATCGACTTTTACAAAAACGACACTTTGATCTACCTGATAAATTCAGCAGAATAATTCTCTGCATCTCTCCATATGGCTTTTGTGTCCTTCCAATTTTATCTGTACTATTGTTTATACCTATATCCATAGTTTTTTTTTTTTTTTTTATAGATTGAGGAAANNTCTCTCCCCCCCCCCCAAAAAAAAGGCTTGTTGAGATTCCCAAGGTATGTGGCTGCCCTTGTCTTTTACCCTTCATCTTTTATTGTCAAATGTCAAGGATTCTCTCCCTATACATATAATATAATTACATAAATGATAAGTATATAATAACATGTGTATCCATTATAAGCCATATGTTAATTTGATATGATCTGGAAGACTTAGACTAGCATATGCATGTCAAATTTTATATACAGTCAACCTTTGCAGCTTGAGAAAAAGAAGAAATCTTTCAACTTCCACATGCGCTGATTCTTTTCGTTCAAACCCAACAATTTATAATCTAACGAAAAAGGGAAAAGTTAAATGGAAAAATCTAATTGACTATTTAGAGTTTTAAGTGTGATCCCTCTAGATTGGTCTTCACAAAGTTACCTGCCCCTCCATTAAAACCTGAAAAAGAAAAACAGTGTGCAAGTTCAATTCTAAGTGGAAAGGAAGAAAAGAGAGAAGAGAGAAAGGGTGGGATAATTGTTCGGAAAGCACTAAACCTATTGTACGGCGACCAATTCAGTCCCAAACCTTTCTTTGATGATTTGCCAATTTAATCTTAAATATTTTAATTTGGTCAATTTAGTCGTAAACCTTTCGAAAATTTACAAATTTAGTTCAGAACCTATTATTTAGATAATTGACCGAAAGGACAATATTGGCATATTGTCAAAAGGTTTAGGAATAAATCGGCAAATCACAAAAATGGTTATGACTAAATTGGGAAACCGTCAAAATATTTATGACTAAATTGACATAATTAAAAGGTTTAAGATAAAATTGGCCAGCACACAGTAGTTTTAGGATTTTTTGCACAATTTTCCTCCAAGAGGGTATGCTTGAAGGTGATGAGGCAATAATTACTAAAGCCTGTCCCAAAATTGGTAAAAAGACCAAGCTTTTGGGAGACATAAAAAAGAATTTGCCTTACTTTGATTGGATCAATGATGCCTTACTTTCCAAGGATCTCAAACCCCACTATAATCATTGCGTCCATCCATTGGTCACATCATTGCGAGGGAGAACCTCTATCTATACCTTTTGCATGGAATCCCACCCTACGTTATCTATCCAATTAATTATTGAAAAGTTCCCTTTATGCGTCTGCGTGTGCGTTTTGGCAAAATAAAATGAAGAATATATGTAGTCGTATATATGCAAAATTAAATGAATTGACATATGTAAACAAATTAATAACCTTTTGAGTGAAATTGAAATGCTGGATATATAGGCTGAATTAGAAGAACATAGGGTAAAAACATGAGCATGAACCAAAGGGAAAGTATCAGCTGAATAGAAAGAGTTCTAAGCTTTCTTGAATATCATGTAAAGAATTTGTAGTTCTCTCGCAATCTGAAGTTACCTTTAAGCATCTATGTCCACGTCGGTATATGCGTCATTTAAATAGTTGGAGGACTTGATTGTAAAACAAAAAAGCAATTGAGGACTGGGTTATTCACTTAGGCTTCATTTATTTCACGAAAAAATAAATGACCGTTTGTATAGTTTGAAATAATTAGTCAATGGAAAAATTTTTCACTATCGATAAAAATTCATGTCTGAATATTTTCGTATACAATGACAATATTTGTTGTTCCTTTATTTTTGTAAGCGATACAAAAAATCATTTTTAAAAAAGCAATTTTCAAATTATTCATTTTTCGAGAAACAAATGGAAACTTAGTAAGAGTTAGAGGATCGGAATTAACTTATTCTAATTGATTTTAATAGAAGTCATTCATCAATTAAATCTGCGATTGAATATACTGAGTGATGGTTTATGGGAGGAAAAATCATATACTTATTTTTTTGCCCCCGTTTTCAGGTTGTTCTTTGGAATAATTAAAGAAGTTAGATGAGCTCAATTAGTGGTGACAACTGATCATGTGCCTGCAAGTGTGTGTAATTGTATATACATCAACGACCAACAGGACGGCCTCCCACTTAATGACCATCGCTCTCTTTTTATTAGCATCCATTTCAACTGACTCGTTTAGGACTATGCAATTAATTTTTAAGACTAGCCTCAAAGTGGCATATGGCGATGATGTGGATTTGGTAACGTCCCAATCATACCGACCTTTCAGTCCGATAAAAAAAAAGTCTTTATACTGCGCTTATGCCACCTGACATGATGATTCGATATCGATAAGTCGGTCGAATACTCTCGGTTCGGAGCATCCACAATTGTTATCGTCCCGAGGAACAACATGCGATTGTTTTGTGATATCAACTTTTGTTAGAAGAATTACTTTCATGTGATGTACTTATGATATAAGCAATTACTTTATGTGATGTACTTTCTTTCTCATGGCCCAAGGGTCCACTTCCTTGTGTAATGTGAAGTACATATTACCTTTTCAAGAGGGGGGGCATGCCCCCAATAAAGGTAAGGACCTTAGCTTTAGGGCAACTCCAAGTCATGAAGTTGAGTTGCCAGATCACTGGAATCAGAAGGCCCCCATCTGATTGCACATGACCAAGTTGATAGAAAGTCACCAACCATTTCATCAATGAGTTGGTTGGGCATGAAAAAACAAATGCATGAGATACAAAAACACTTGCCATCATACTAAATAAACCAGATGTTAATTGGACTTCTGGGAGTTCCTCCACCTGCCTTCATGGGCCCAACACTTCACAAGTGGGTCCATTTTGTTAGCTATGATGGTGGGCCTCACCTGTGGGCCCAACTAATGTTCACAAGTAGCTTACTTCTCCTTTTAACTCCTGCCCAAATAGCTTGTTGAGGCATATCTTCTGTATCTGTTCATTTGTTTGGTACCCTCTTGCCCTTATACAATATATGTATAATGTGAAATGACAGATATCATCATACATGTGGATGAGGCTGGTGAATGCTCTGGCAGATTCAGATGACACTTCACACATGAATGCTCTGAGCATGTGATATCTTACATGTCATGGTGGTTGGGCACAGAACTGCAGAAAGATGAACACCAACTACCTTCTTCAAGAAGATGTTGACACTGACGAGGTTGGTATGACATTGTATATTCCAAAAGCCTAACAAGTCACATAATCCTCCCAACTCAACCGTTCCAGGTCATTGACGTACCATGTAGGACTGAGCAATCCAAAGTCAGACCTAGAAACAGAAGACGATGCAGGAAGAAAAGGCGACAATGACTATGCAAGAGAAGCTTTTCTTTCATTCCCACCAAATCATGGAACAGACCATGCAATTGCATCAATTTAAAGGCACAGTATATGGAACAGTCTTTTCTTTTGTCAGTACAGAGCTAGGCTGAATTACGAATATTACATTTTATTGTACACAAGCGACTAGCTTGAAGTATTCAAAAAATTTTCATCACGTATAAAGATAGACACCATCTAAAACTAGACTGTCAAAAGTTTTTCTCACCTCAAAAAACAAAAGATTGTTGACGTGACAACAGTTAAGACTTTTCTAGATGAACTTAACACTTCCAGGGGCTGCTTCGCAACATCACATTTTAAACAAGCTCGAACAAAAAAGACGTTCAAGTTGTCAGAAAATAAGCTGTCATCCAAGTGAAGGACAAGAAATGTGCTCACTTCGGCATAGAAGTAGCATCTTCAGGTGGGTCTGCAGCTAACACCCTCTTATAATAATTCCAGGATGGATTTGACTTTGTAATTGCTCTTTGACCAAATGGATTCTGCTCTACATACTTCCGAACATCGTCGGCCAAAGCTAAGCTTTCTAAGTAGACCCGCAGGTCACCTCCAGGTCCTGCATGAAGCATTAATTTGCGTTGAAAATATTTAGAGAACTGATGAAAAGCTGCAACTGGGAGAATGAGAGCATTATTAGCCATTGGATGATCTTTTTCCGAGAAAGATATAATAAGCTTAATGATACAGTAGCAAATAAGAATTAGCAAAGTAACACACAAGGCGAATGGCTCACCCGCAAAAATATGCAAGTACTACAATAGGCAGAGTAGCAAAGTAATACACAAGGCGACTGGCTCACCCGCAAGTATATGCAAGCACTATGATAGGCAGAAAAAGTTTGATCTATAGCTTATTCAGCCATGATTATAAGATTCTGTGAGCTTGGGGAAATCTGGAGACTTAGGGACAGCTGTAATAACAAATTTACGGGCAAACAACCAAGTATATTTTGTGTCTGCTGACAAACAAAACTGTTAACAGATCACAAGTTGATATCTAATACTTCTGGCACAGTAAAATAAACAAAGTGCCAACTCTATGAATGTCCAGGATGATGAACTCAACAGGGTAAAAAGTTGACCGAGTTTATGTCACGATGTTACCCCCGGTCAAATTATACATAAAAAACTAAAAGAAAGCACGCACTATCAATTCAGCTATCTATTGCACCCTTTTAGAATGCACAACAGAAAAGAAATTACAGCATTTTCAAAAGAACTGTCGTTTATTCAGCTACCTGCTATGGCTTCTTCATGAGATTATTCCATGCATCTTAAATAAAACATAGAAAAAGAGATCTATGTGAAGGTGCCTTAAGAAATAATGTCTTTGATATTTGTAATTTCTAAAACAGAGAAAACACATGCATATTTTAAAGTCTCACCTAAAGAACTGTCTTTGGCATCTCTATAGTGGTATGAGTAGGGAAATATTCCAGTGTTTGCCTGGATGAGGATAGGTCCAACAGGGGTAAACCGATGTTAGTCATACTGTTCAACTATGAATGAAATCAACTGTAAAGACGAGACCGCTTCTCTGACTAACCGGATTGCGAAGGGCTTTGTATGGAGAATCATCCAACAACAAAGTGTTTGATTCATTATACGCTCCCTTCTCCCATGGAAGATTAGGCTCGAGCTTATCCCACAATTTACTAAGTTCCTTCAAAACCAGGGGCTTATCCCTGTTCTCGACGGTAGTGAACTTCGTTATAGTACAGTGAGACTGATCCTGTACTACATCAATTTCAATTAAGATTTGACTGCAATAAACTAGATTCTAATTAAAAAAGTACTGCAATAAACTAAAAATAAAAATGAAAAGATATTATTATCACTAAGATGCATAAAGGTTGAGACATTTACTTTTAAACTGGAAACCAATAGGTACTACAGCAACGGTTACTCGCAGTAGTTTAAGTATATGTTTTCACAGATTAGGCATTGTAAGCAAAGTTTGATGTTATTATGCAACTTAAACCAAGGATCTAAGGAAAACTACAAAAAGGGAAAGGGGACATATCATGGGTACGAAGTCAATTTCCAACTTAACCAGGGATGTTAAGGATTCTTAGACTAAAATATCATAAAGTTCAAACAAACAGGGTGAAATGTGGCTCGCTTCCAAGGATATACCTATATATTCTCAGGAAGGAGCAATGCAATCACAAAGTTGAAAGAGAAAATTTATTCATCTAATTTACTACTTGACAAAGTATATAATCACAGGATAAAATGGACAACTTGAAATATCAAGAGAATATAATCAGTTGGAAAATAAATACTAGGTATACATTCCATCTGAAGAACAGGAGAGGCCACAGGATAATAGAAGCAAACTTAGAAAAACTTTCCCACACTCTTTGGCTGAAATTAAAGAGGCAGATCCCACATTCAGGCTCTTAGTCCCATTAAGCTTCAGAGATCAATCTTACACCAAACTGATGGGGAACAGAAAAGTAGCCCTTATTCTTTCTTAATGGTCTGCAGTCAGTCTCCATCCATGCAATATGAGCAATGGGACAAAAAGGACACCAACATAGAGAAGAAGAGCTCCATGTGAGAGCTGCTTACCCAGCAGAAAAGCAATTTCCCTTTGGAGTTGCCCATAAGAAAGTCTACAACTGGATCCACATTTCTCCTGCAAAATGAGTAAACAACACAATATAATGCACAGTGAATATTAAAGCTGGGCAACCTTTATCGTGAAGTGACACACACCCACCCACAGAACACTAGGTTGTCAGGATCGGGATCCCAAGTAGAATCCTTTCGCAATCTTCGATGATCAGATGGAAGATCGTAAGATCCTACAACTTTATTGAATTGACCCCTAAAGTATGAAATTCTTACTTAACTCACTGTATTTAGATGCAAATTTAACCTTAAAAGGACGTATTGAAGCTCGAAGTAGGGTTCCCTTGTGGAAGAATACTTGGGTATAAATTCTTGGTTGCCAGTTTTCAACTAACAGTTAAAGCACTATGTCAAAAAAATTAAGAAAATGTAAGAGAATAAAATCTCCTTCCCTTAGTTTTTCTTTTATGTTTTTCCCCAATTGCGATTTGTCTATCAGCTTCACTTGAGGTGGATTAAATAAGATCATGACAATCTCCATGACAATCAATAAAAAGGCTGCACAAAAATCCCTGTCCCACCTTTTCCTCATTTCTGATCCTTCATTTTGTCCTCATCTCTGGTGATACACATAACTTCTCTTCCACTATTTCACAGGATAAAATTAATCTTAGACTCACACTCTCTGATTTACCTCTCTTTTACCCTCTGTAACAGACCTCACTTTCACTTGCTATTCTAGGGTTTTCAGTTCTTTAGACTTTAGTTAAAGGTCTAACCAGTACACATCCAAAGAAATTACACTGCTCATCCAAGTAAAATTGTGTGCCAATTTCTTAAGGATGTTCCAGAGGTAATCTCTCTCGTCTGGTTGCATAAGGATGGAAGCTTTGTCTCTCTTGTCTCCAAAGGACGGTATAATTCAGAAAGCCAGAGGAGGTTGATACCCGTCTCATCATTGACTCAAGACTGAAGAAGAAGAAGAAGTAGAAGAAGGAAATGGGTGTCTCTGCTCTGCTTTGTTTTCTACTGTGCATTCATCTCCATCCTTTTTTCTTAGTTCTCCAAGCCATATATTTTCCAAATGGGGACTGAAAACATTATTTAAGAAGAAAGTGGCCCATGGGCTATGGGGAAGGAGGGCCACTTTCATGTTTGCTCCGCCTGAAAAGACAGAATTGCCTTCTAAAGCTGGATCCGAGGAATCGTAGTTGGGATGGCAATCCTACCCAATCCTATGATCCGGATCACAATCCCAGCAGACTACAATTTTTCTTACAATCCGGATTGTTCAGAGGTTTTTTACGTAGTAGGATTGTACAATCATGATCCTACAATCAGAATCCCAATCCTGACAACCATGCACAGACACACGTGCACGCAGAGAGAGAGAGAAGAGTCTTGTGATGGCGCTAAAGAAATTACAAAAATTGAGGAGACTGCAGGTCATAGACTGAACAACATACTTTGTCCTTGAAGACCAAACCCCAACAGCAAACTTCTCAAAGCAAAACTGTAAAAAATCATCAACAAAGGGCCTTTTGAATACTGCAAGAATAGCGAACGATGAGTTAGAACTATGTTCTTAGATTATATAAGAAAAATCAACAACCTTTTTACCAATTCTCAACTCTTTACCTGCTTTTCTTGACACAATTAAGTCTGGTTTACATCCGTAGCCAACATATGGAATTATATCTGCCAAGAGTCCATTCAGATCAAGTATAAGAAGCTTCTTCCTAGAAGGTTCAACACTAGTCCTCTCTGACGATATATCCGGAATTTGCCAACCCATGCTTCCTTTGTTGATATTAATATCTAATTTAATATCACCTTCGGACACCAACAATTTTGACAAAGGATTTACTTCACCAATCTGACTTTTTACCTTGACACCGTTCCCGATTGAGCGCTCACAACAAGAAACAGGCCCATAATCAACTGAAGCTTCTCCATTGCAATTGGATGCAGCTTCAATTTCTTTATCAACACAAGACACACGCTCTTCTGCTGTCTGAACCTGGAAAAGCTTTTCAGCATTCTTGTTTTCTGTAGCCTCGGACACAGCCGTACTTCTAACAAGAACAACTTCAGCATAACCATCTTCTGCACTATGCAGCTTGATAGTCTCAGGTTTTTCTGGAAGATCAAGCCTCTGCTCTGGATCATGAATAGAGGCTTCTGCTTTCAAAGTTCCTATGGAAGCGGGTGCCAATGTATATTGTATTCTCTCTTCTACTTGTTCTGGTTTACTATCTGAAAGATGATAGATATGAGCTTCATCAGAATGAAAGGAAGTCTCTTTATGAACAAGGTCCTCAAAAAAATTCACAGTTCCTGTTGTTAATCTTGATGATGGTTTTTTCTTCCGATCAATTTTGAGTTTTTTGACACTTTTCTTCTTTGAAGAGGTACTCAGATTGCTGAAATCACTCAAAAGGGTATGAGCTTCTCCATGTACATCTTCTTTTTCTAATGAACACAAATTCTTCTCAATGTCACTTTGCTTACCACAGGTTGAGGAAGATTGCTTCAGAATATCTTCATCCAATTCAGCAACTTGTGAAACATTCTTTGGGATTTCAGTGAGCGTATCGTTCTTCCCAGAGACATTCTCCTCGGCTTTTCCCTCTTTTTTCTTCCTCCTCCTCAACCCTCTCCTCTCCTTATTTCTCTTTTGCTTCATGGTAAGACAGTTTGTTTCATCAGGTGGTCGGATCTTCTCATGCTCCAAACTTTGACAGGAATTGCTAGAGGAACATGTTATATTATCTTTAATGTCCGGCTCATTAGCTTGCAGAACAGAATATGGGACTTCTGCACCAGTGTCACCTTGAGTAGTGTTTGTTTCCTGGACCTTTCTTTTCTTCTTCTTTTTCTTCTTCTTTCTCTTTGCAGGTAAAGGATTTAATTCATTGCATGGCTGGGCCTTGGAATTCTCCAGGGTTGAGCTGGAATCAGCTGGGGAAGGTAAAGAAATAATCACGTTCACCGACGAATTTTTCTGTGGAAAATTATTCTCTTTATCCATCCCAAGATCTGAACTATTTCTATTACTCTTCTCCCTCTTCCTTTTTCTCTTCTTGGCCACTACTGAGCTACTACCACTGCACAGCTCTGCCTCCATAACTTATTTAAGAATACAGAAAACAATCAATTCATATCACTGAACTATTAGTCCAACCCGAAAGCCCAGCATCCTAACTTTGCAGTCTGGTCCCTCATGACATGATGATAGAGATTTGTCCACATGCAATGGTCTCTTCTTTCAAAGCAGAACAAGAATTTTTTTTCCCAGAGATGGATATTTAAATTATTTCAATCCTTAATGGCCCTTTGACCGTTCCCAAGCTGCATCATGAATGTGAATGAAACCAACACGTAAGCTTGATATATATGCCTTTAAATACGTTCCCTACTAAAAAGCACAGTTATACAAGCAAGCATATACAGTAAGATGCAAACAGTCAGTTCTAATAAAACACCTAATTCACTGATTGGGGAAAGAATACAGCAATGGGTACGAGTAAACTAGACCAAGAAACGATCTTAAATCTATAACAAGGCCATTCAAATATCTTTTCAATTAAGCAACTATTTCCCGCATGCATGTTATCCCTTCTCGCGTCCATACTCATATACATGAGACTTAAACCATCAAATGTTGCTTATCCTAACATGATGAACTGGGAATTCAGAACTCAGGTCACCATAAAACGATAACTTGAAGATGATTGACATTTTGACGCACAGAAAGTATTCTCATTAGTAAATGAAAAATGATTAACCGGGTCCTACTCAGAAAATTTCA
Organism: Metrosideros polymorpha var. glaberrima; assembly: GCA_001662345.2. Taxonomy (NCBI): domain Eukaryota; kingdom Viridiplantae; phylum Streptophyta; class Magnoliopsida; order Myrtales; family Myrtaceae; genus Metrosideros; species Metrosideros polymorpha. Next base: position 2,843,317 of record BCNH02000002.1, read on the forward strand.
AAAATAAAATTGTCATACTAATACTGGTTCTTTGTCTGCTTTAATGCCCCAAAATATTTTCATATTTGATTGACGCTCTGTTTCCTACTCAAACAATTGAAGATATTGCTTCAGCAGTGGACAAGTACCAAAAGCCACCTACGACCCATTCCACAAAGCCATAAGCACTCACACACCAGTTTGAGGAACCTTCACATGAAAATCAAAGAGAGAAGCATGCAAAACACCCAGCTTTAGCTAAACTGGAACTCCTTTTCAATTACCTCAAGTGGCAACAAAGCTTGCAAAATTAGCAACCACGTCTCCTACACAAGTGAATCATAAATTCCAGCAGCAAAATGGCGAGATTACAATCTAAAGATTATTCCAATCAACATTATTATAAGGAAAAATGGAGAACCTCCTACTTTCCCAGCTCCTCATGTCCGCCATAAAAGTTCTCAGATACAATAAATCAACATGAACTCGGAATTGAACAGAAAATAGTCAATTTCTTCACTTTCCCGGAGATTTGGTTTACCCACATGATGAATGAATCATTCAAATTATGAAGCGACTGAATCTACTCAACAATATCAGCTACCCACAAAAACAAAAAAAAACAAAACAGTCAAATCCAAGACGCGAAGCAAGCCCAATTGAGAGAGAGGCGATGTCATCATGAAAGAACGCTCGGAACGCAATACCCAGAAGAAGTATAACCATCAAACCGGAAAACAAAATGCAGAAGAAAAGTCAAGCAGCATCCACCATTCTTCCTTCGCACAGCAGGTAAGAGAGAGAGAGAGAGAGAGAGAGGCACCTCATGGACGTGAAGTATCTTGCTTGCCTCAAAAGGAAATAGAAGACCCCGACTGCCTGTCGCTACAGTTTGGTGGAGCATTAGATTGGACTATGGAGAGAAGGACACGAAGAAGACGAAGAGCTGTAGAGAGAGAGAGAGGGAGAGAGATTATAAACGGGCTTCGGTGTTTGGTTTGGATAAAACGTGGGACTATGTCTTTGAGGCTGCGTGTCTAGTAGGGTTTGTCCGTTGAACTTCTTGGGCTCTTTCACTTCCGAGGGCCACAACTTCTAAAAGCTTGTTATTCTCATTAAGATTTCTTTTGGGCCAAATTAAAAATTTAAACTTTGTCAAAGGACTAATTTAAAAGAATCCTCATGAATCATGCTCCCTGAGGTACTACAAGCTCAATCAGTCTAAACAACGGTCGGAACGAGGGTTGTAGATAGACGATGAACTTCTATTGATATTAGGGGTGAGCATGGTTCCCGGGTAAAATCGGGAATCGGGGAACCGGAACCGGACCGCGGTTCTAGGTTCTAATATGAGAGGGTCCGGTTCCCGATTCCATTTTTTAGGAACCGGCGGTTCCGGGTCCGGTTCCCGGTTCCTATAGGAACCAGAACTGGTTAGGAATTGGACCGGACACTAAAAATAAAAAGGTAAAAACACTAATATAAGTTTTTCTTCTGTAAGAGTCTCTCACTCATTCACTCTCGGTCTTAGTCTCTCACTCTCGGTCTCTCACTTCAGTCTCACTCTCGGTCTCTCACTCACTCTCGGTCTCAGCTCAGTCTCAGACTGATATGGTGTCTCAGTTGATGCCTCGGTGAACACCAACCGCCGATGCATTCGAAAGATAAAAAGACTATCTTTTAAGTTTGAGATTGATAAGATCTACACAAGGTTTTGTAAAACAAGATGTTCATGGCATTACTTTGGCAATTATGATAACTATTCAAATCAAGATTCTGTCCAACTTGCTGTATGATACTAGTAGAACACACCTTATCAAAAGGAACACGTGTTATCAGGTGATAATATATGAACATATATGCTCACAGTGAGGAACAAGACCGTCAGTCTCTCATCACATAACCCTTGACAACACACACCTTCACAGGTCGAGTTGACTTTGGAAGCAAAAACTTGCAGAGGAGATTGTGCTATTTTTCGGATCAAGTGCAACTTTACATGAATTTACCAAAAACATCAAGCCAAATTGGATGGACTGAGTATAGGCTCTGTGGTCTCTCTGGACAACTTCTCCAAAAAATTCTAATTGAGCCACTCCCCCTTCTTGGTTCGGTAAGTGCATGAAATGGAAGTTTTCGACACTTCTCTACGCCGACAAGTCCAATAATCCACGGCTTCCTCGTCCTCCATGTCCATAATACTTTCATCCAAGTCAGCCACCGGCAAAGCATTATTTGGGAAGTCGTCGAGCATATTGCTCTTCCCGGAGACCTTCTCCCTAGCTTTTGCCTCTTGTTTCTTCATCCTCCTCTTTTTGCTCTCCTTTCTATCTTTTGCTGAACAGCAGATGGGACTTCTGCACCAGTAGCTCTTTGTTCCTGGATCTTTTTCAGCCTTTTCTCCCTTTTCTTCTCCTTTATCTTTGAGCAGTTCTTTCTCTTTGCAGGTAAAGGATTTGATTCATTGCATGGCTCTGCCTCCATACCTTGTTTAAGAATAACAATTGATCCAAATCACTGAACTATTACTCCAACCCGAAAGTAATGCCCCTTTGACCGTTCCCAAGCTGCAACATGAATGTGAATGAAACCAACACATAAGCTTGAAGTATATACCCTTGAATACGTTCCCTACAGTAAGATGCAACCAGCAATTCTACTAAAAACCTAATTCTCTGACTCTGGAAAAAATTCAACAATGGATAAAACTTAAAGCTGTAAACTAGACCAAGAAACGATGTTAAATCTATAACAATGCCATTCAAATATCTTTTCAATCATGCAACTATTTCCTGCATGCACGTTATCCCTTCTTGCGTCCATTCTCATATGCATGAGACTTAATCTATCAGATGTTTCTTATCCTAACATGATGAACTGGGAATTAAGAACTTATATCACCGTAAAATGATAATATTGAAGCTGATTGACATTTTGACTCAAAAAAATTATCCTCATTAGTAACTAGAAAGGATTAATCGGATCTAATCAGACAATTTCTGATTAATCAGAGGAAGAGTTGGCTGGTTATTAGCCTAAGGAGTTGGTTACTTCACTACTGTGACAGCAAATGCCTTCAATAATGAAGCACATCAGCTTCAGATCTTCCCCCTACACATAAAATCACCCACTCCAAAACATTTATCTCCAAAGGTGTCGTTACATGCACAACATCACAAGCACATACTTCCCAGACTCAGAATGCAGCATCATTATGGTAGACCAAGAACCCACTTCGCAAGTTTCAACCTTGACGAGGAAACCACCAACGTACGAGCATTTTCAGACACCCTTTCCTTCCGACTAGCAAGACTCGAACTGGGTTGCTAGATTAGGACATTTTTCTTTAAAGGGTCGCCCGAGTCCTAGATCCAAAGGACCGATGTCGACTAAAACAAGAACTAGACAGAAACAACATCGACTCGGAACCAAAAAGAAAAGACTCAAAATCCCACAGCCCTCTGGGTCTAAAACAAGACGCAAGAACATGCCAATAGACGAAACACAGGACACATCAACGAGAAATGGGAGAAAGGAGCATGCAGAGAGATGTCCAATGTGGAAAAGTTGTCGAAAAAGTTATAAACCTTTTGTATTCATTTCAATTCAGTATTTTTTATTGGCCGACGCTAACATGAACAATTGCACAGTTCACCTGTTTTGAATCGAGCTGTGACTCATAAAGTGAGCGAGTGTGAGAATGAGTGGCAATCCCATCACAAGCAACTCGCAATTTCACGTCTGGCAATAAAAAAGAACACAACATTAATTCCCGCCTTTTGTGGGGCCCAAGGCCCCAAAATTTAAGAATTTTCTTTTTAAGTGTTAATTTCAAAAAAAAAGAAAAGAAAGGGTTATTGCTTTTTTTATTTCATGAATCTGTCTATCTTTAAATAAATCAATTAGCACTCTCGGTAGGTTAAACATTCAATATTTGGGTAGCAATCTGTATCACTAAATGCACTTATCCAAGCCCGTCCAAATATGCCTTCGGGAGCTTGCAAGCCGCCAGACCCACCATCAGGTCTATTCTCAAGTACCCATCTAACATTTAGCAAACGAGTTCGACGGTCTCTCTCTATATACATCGTCTCATTAGCAGAGTACAAAATTACATTAACGACGAGGTACTTCAAATTGGAATGTAAGCACGTCCAGAAAATTACCTAGGTCAAATAGAAAATCTGGTGTCATTCTAAGAAAACTATGTAATGTTTTCCTTTTTGGCTTATAGATGTGTGAAACTGCCATAATGTAGTAAATTATACGTTCAATTATCGTATGTAAGGAAATAGCTAATTTTTAAAACTGAATCTCAAATAAATAAAAAATTATTTCCATATGTAAATGTTCAAATGCAAATTGGCGTTCAAAAAGGTCTGAAGTTTGAGATGAATTAAGATCTAACATACCGTTTTGGAAAAGGAGATGTTTATGGGAGATACTTTTGACAATCACATTAACTATTGAAATTAGGACTTTTGTCCATCTTGCTATATGATACTAATGGAACACACCTTAACAAAAGAGACATGCCTTGTCGGGCGATGTTACATGAACATATGCTCACAAAGTCACGGTGAGGAACAAGGCCTATCAGTCTCTCATCACATGACCTTGACAAACACATCTTCACAAGTGGAGTTGACTTTGGGAGCAAAAACTTGCAGAGGAGGTTGATCTATTTTTGGGATCAAGTGTAGCTTCACATGAATCCACAAAAGACAGCCAAATTGGATGGAATGAGTATGGGCTCAGTAGTCTCTCTGGACAACTTCTCCAAGAACTTCTAACTGAGGCACCCCCACCCTCCATGTCCATAGTACTCAGTCAAATTCTCGAAAGGCTGAGAAAAAAATCGAAGATTCCCATGGGAGCCCGGGCTGATGTAGCTTGTATTCTTTCTTCTACTTGGTCTGGTTTGGTATCTGAAAGATGAGAGATACAAGCTTCATCGGGATGAAAGGAAGTCTCTTTAGTATGAGCTTCTCCATGCACATCTTCTTTTTCTAATAAGTACACATTCTTCTTAACGTCACTTTGCTTACCACAGGCTGAGGAAAATTCTTTTATAATACTTTCATCCAAGCCAGCCACTTGCGAAATATTATTTGGGATGTCTTTGAGCATATTGCTCTTCCCAGAGACCTTCGCCTTAGCTTTTGCCTGTTTTTTCTGCTTCCTCCTCAACTTGATCTTCTCCTTCTTTCTCTTTTGCCTCTCGGTAGGGCCAGTTGGACTCATCTTCTCATGCTCCAAACTTTGACGGTAGTTGCCAGAGGAATATGTTATATTATCTTTAACGTCCGGCCCATTAGCTTGCAGAACAGAATATGGGACTTCTGCACCAGTATCACCTAGATTAGTGCTTGTTTCCTGGACCTTTCTTTTCTTAGGTAAAGGATTTAATTCATTGCATGGCTGGGCCGTGGATTTCTCCAGGGCTGAGCTGGAACCAAATGGAGGGGGTAAAGCAATAGTTACATTCACCAATGAATTTTTGTCTGGAAAATTATCCTCTTTATCCATCCTAAGATCTGAACAATTTCTATTCCTTGGCTTCCTCTTCTTTTTTCTCTTCTTGTCCACCACTGAGCTACTACCACTACATGGCTCTGCCTCCATAACTTACTTAAGAATAACAATTGATCCAAATCACTAAACTATTACTCCAACCTGAAAGCCCAGCGTCCTAACTTTGCAGTCTGGTCCCTCATGACATTCTAATGGAGATTTGTCCACATGCAAAGCAGGGCAAGAAAATTTTCCCAGAGATGGATATTTAAATTATTTCAATCCTTAATGCCCCTTTGACCATTCCCAAGCTGCAACATCACTGTGAAAGAAACCAACACATAAGCTTGTTATATATGCCCTTAAATACATTCCCTACAGTAAGATGCAATCAGTCAGTTCTACTAAAACACCTGATTCTCTGATTGGGGAAAGAATACAGCATTGGATAAGAGTAAACTAGACCAAGAAACAGTGTTAAATCTATAACAAGGCCATTCAAATATCTTTTCAATTATGCAACTATTTCCTGCATGCACGTTATCCCTTCTTGCGTCCATTCTCATATGCATGAGACTTAATCTATCGGATGTTGCTTATCCTAACACAATGAAATGGGAATTCAGAACTCATATCACTGTAAAACGATAATATTGAAGCTGATGGACATTTTGACGCACAAAAAATTATCCTCATTAGTAACTGAAAAGGATTAACTGGATACTACTCTGACAATTCCAAAAAAAAAAAGTTCTCTTACTAATACCAATTCTTCATCTGGTTTACTGCCCCAATATATTTTCATATTTGAATGACGCTCTGTTTCCTACTCAAACAATTGAAGATATTGCTTCAGCAGTGGACAAGTACCAAAAGCCACCTATAACCCATCTACAAAGCCACATGCACCAATACATCAGTTTGAGGAACCTTCACATGAAAATCAAAGAGAGAAGCATGCAAAACACCCAGCTTTAGCTAAACTTGAACTTCCTTTTAATTACCTCAAGTGGCAACAACACATGCAAAATTAGCAGCCATGTCTACTACGCACGTGAATTGTGAATTCCAGCTGCAAAATGTCGAGATTACAACCATGAAGATTATGGCAATCGACATTATTACAAGGCAATCTCCTACTTTCCCAGTCCGCCATAGAAGTTCTCAATATATTTAGTCAACACGGACTCGGAATTGAACAGGACATAGTCAAATTTCTTCACTTTCTCGGAGATTTGGTTAACTTATATGATGAAAGAATTATTCACATTATGAAACAACTGAATCTACTCAACAATATATCAGCTACCAAAAACTAGTCAAATCCAAGACGCGAAACAACCCTTGCTGCAAAGAGTTTGCTCGGCTCTGATTAATCAGAAGAAGAGTTGGCTGGTTATTAGCCAGGAGTTGGTTACTTCACTACTGTGACAACAAACGCCTTTCAAAATGGAGCACATGAGCTTCAGATCTTCCGTCTACCTATAAAATCACCCACTCCAAAGACATCGTTACATGCACAACATCAGGAGCACATACTTCCCAGACCCAGAATTCAGCATCATCATGATAGAACAAGAACCCACTTCGCAAATCTCAACCTTGACGAGGAAGCCACCAATGCATGAGCATCTTCAGACACTCTTTCCTTCCAACCAGCAAGACTCAAAATGGGATGCTAGATTAGGGCAAATTCTTTAAAGGGATCGTCCGAGTCGTAGATCCAAAGGACCAATGTCGACTAAAACAAGAACCAGACAGAAACTAACATCGACTCTGAACCAAAAACCAAAAAACTCAAAACCCCACAGCCCCCTCTGGGTCTAAAACATGACGCAAGAACATGCCCACACACGACACATTGACGAAAAGTGGGAGAAAAGAGCAAGCAGAGAGAGGGAAATGGCGAGGGGAAGAAGAGCCCCGTCTCACCTTCTTCTCTTCTTCGCGTCCTTCAGCTCGGATCCGAAGCGAACAAACCCCAAAATATGAGAGAATGCCTCTTCTCACAGGTTTTGGAATCGAGCTGCGACTCAGTGAGTGGGGAGACTGAGTGGCACTCCCGTCACGAGCGACTTGCAATTTCACGTCCGGCAATAAAAAAAAAAACACACAACATTAATTTCCGCCTGTTGTGGGGCCCAAGGCCCCAAAATTTCAGAATTTTCTTTTTAAGTGTTATTTTTCTAGAAAAAGAAAAGGTTATTGCTTTTTTTTAGTTTCATCTATCCATCTTTAGATAAATCAATTAACTCTCTAAGTTGGTTAAACATTCATTATTTGGGTCGCAATCTGTATTACTGAATGCCCTTATCCAAGCTCGTCCAATTATGCCTTCGGGACTCCGTAACTCGAGTTCGACCTGGACGAGTTCGCGAGCCGCCAGACCCACCATCGGCTCTATTCTTAAGTACCCATCTAACAATTAGCGAGTTCGACGGTCCCTCTCTATAAGCATCGTCTTGTTAGCAGAGTACAAAGCACAAAGTCCCTCTATAAGAAAACTATGTAATGTTTTCCTTTTTGGCTTATAGATGTGCGAAACTGCCATATTATAGTAAACTATACGTTCAAACATCGTATGTAACGAAATAGCTAGTTTTAAAGTGAATCTCACATAAAAAAATTATTTCCATAGGTAAATGTTCAAATGCAAATTGGCGTTAAAGAAGGTCTTAAATTTGAGATGAACAAGATCTACGTACCGTTTTGGAAAATGAGATGTTTATGGGAGATACTTTTGACAATCACATTAACTATTCAAATTATGATTTTTGTCCATCTTGCTATATGGTACCAATAGAACACACTTACACAAAAGAAACGTGCATTATCGGGTGATGTTATATGAACATATTATGCTCACAATGAGGAACAAGACCGTCAGTCTCTCATCACATAACCTTGACAAACACACCTTCACAAAGACGAATCGACTTCGGGAGCTGAAACTTCCGGAGGAGGTTGTGCTACTTTCAGGATCAAGTGAAGCTTTTACATCAATCCACAAAAACGTCAAGCCAAATCGGAAAAAATGTAAAAGGGCTCTGTAGCCTCTATGGACGATTCCTCCAAGAGCGTTAATCGAGATGCCCTCTTCTCGGTTCGGTTAGTGAAAACTTTTTGTACGGCGAGAGTACATGAATCACGCAGCTTCCTCGTCCTCCATGGAACTCTGGTCAAATACCTGAAAGGCTGAGAAAAGGATCAAATTCAGTTTTGTCGACGAAGTCATAACCCATAAAGCGTGCATTTATGAAATGAGAGAGAAATCTCGTCCATATGTTTATACCAATGGCAGAAACGGAATGAGATACCGTTGAATATGAACGCAGGGAAAATCAAAGCATGGGAGTAGTGAAACTGGAACTGCAGTGCGAAAAAATGGTAAAGCAAATTTCATTTCGAAATGCACGTTAGAAAGCGCATTTTGCAGCTCGGAAGAACGTACTGATGTCAAAGACACTAGTAATTTGCATTTCCTCGATCTACATTTTAACTTCAATGCATTCCTTGCAGTAACGGGATGCTTCCTTTCCCTAACCTCATAATCAATTTTCACTCCCATCCATAGACTAGAGCAAACAGTAGGTGGGTTGAATTATCTGCTCAATATCATTTCAACATCCGAATTGTACAGAGCTCAGTTAAACCTCTGGGATGATACATATGGCCTTGAAATCCATCAGTTTCATATCTACACGTTGACATACTTATCGACATATCCCTGCAAAAAGCACCAACAAGGTGGCATTAGACAACCATGCCAAAATATAATGATGGGGTGCATTCGCAGGATATCTGCAAATTGCTTCCATCAGGCTGTTTGAGTGCGGAAAGGTAAAGAATGCTTAATGTAACGTCTCCTCATGGGAATTGTGGTAATCCAGTTAGAAGTGAATGCTTGTACCAGGACTTACCATCACAAGTTTTGTAAGTTTGCGTTGTGAAGAATCAATGTAGTGATTAATCTTTGCTTGAGATTTCGGTATGTGGTGGCTCTTCATAGCTCCAGTTACTTTGTCAACAGTTTTCTTCACAATAGTCTTAAATGCCTCTTTGCTCATATTCCCTTGCCGCCACGATGGCCTTAGGACTTCCTTCACAAAATCTGCAAGGGAAATTTTGAAAAGCTTCATTGACCTAGAATCCTTGCGCTTCTTGCTCTTCCCAGGAGATTTAATCTGATCAATCTCCATCTCACCCTCGGAGTCGTCTGCTGCATCAATAGGATTACTGACGCTCGCATTCTCAACTGCACCAACTTCCACTTCGGCAGTCTCACCAAACCCATCATCATCTACAGATATGGATGGAGCAAAGGCTCCAATCTCTTTCCTTTTATTGTTCTCTTCTACATCTAATGGTGTATTCGAATCGCTGGTCCTCAGGATGACATCGCTACCATCAACTGATTCCCCCTTATGTGCACGGTCAACTTTCTTGACAGAACTTGAAGAGGGTTCGATACTGTCAAAAAGTGGATCATATTGATCACCACCCACACATGGTAAAGCCCGGTCCATCAACGTGGCAGATTTTGGTGAGGAAGTTGTTTGTCTTGATCCAGCAGTGCCGATGCCTATACCATCAATCGATGCATGACTGAAAGGGAAAGCTGTGTTATATCTACTGTAGTAGTCTTGCCCAAAAGCACCAGAACCAAATTTGGAGATCAGCGGCTGCTCAAAAGTAGATGCATAAGGGTTGTGACAAGAACTTCTCAGTCCTCCATAATCTAGAGCAGAAGTCTGCTTCCCGCCCAAACCATCAGGCAAAAATGTAGATGAGCTCGGCCCTCCTGGAGATGCAAAGGCAGATCCACTGTGTTGCAAAGCAGGGGTTGGGTTTTGCTGCTGCATATAAGGATGAACTTGCGAAGAGAACTTCAGGACTTCATGTGGTGGCATGCTGCCACTTGGATAATGTTGCAGTTCATTAGGATGTGCTGGCCCTGCGGAACCAGGACCTGCAACCTGTGGACTGGGTATATTGCCAGCAGGGTTGGTACTTGATCTATAATCTTCTCTCGGCTTAAGAGATTGACCAGGAACCGGCTCTGCAGAGTAGGCTCCAGGTGGAAACTCACCCACGTGTGAATGAGCAGGCACTCCAGTTGGGTAAGGTTTCAACATCTGAGAACTGAAGTTATTATGTGACATGTGACTCTGCTGAAATTCCATATAAAGAGCAGGGGCGACCGCTCCTCCCTTCACTGCTGAATCATATTGTACATGTGAAAATGGCTGAGGCGGCAGCATGGAGCTCCACTTGGAATTCTGGGGCGCAGAAGCAAGATGCTGTTGATTGCCTGATAACATGGACGAAGGAAGACCTTGAGATGCATAAGGAGAATGTTGCACAACATGATCCCCAGACACCTGGTGCAAATTTCCAGTGACTGCACCTTGCATGAATGGGGAAAGATGTTGAGGCAGTTGAGGAGGATGGTATGGAATATCTGCAATAGAGTTCAAGAAAAAAATGTATTAAATGCCAGATATTAAGACAATAACTAAAACACTTACTGCAACGACTGATGAATATGCACAAGTCTGCCAGACATTATATCCTTATACCTGGAAGAGATTCGCTCGCAGAGATCATCATGGTTTTGTTGTCAGACAATGGCTGAGAAGAATTATCAAGCTGAGGCAGGTTATTAGCATTTTGAGGCCCACCCCTGGAAGGACTGGACTGAGAAGACACCGCTGATAGATTCCTTCTAGCAGACTTGAAAGAACTATCAGTGCAAGACTTCAGCGAATCAGCACCGCACAGAGGTTGCTCTATCAACCTATCAACCAAGATTGGCTGGTGAGTCCCAACTCCTTCGTCGAATTTCTTAGTACAAGGAATTCTAGAGGAAGAATCGTCTTCCGGAACTAATTGTCTATATGGCAGGTGCATGTCAACCTCCTTATCATTCTTGGGTTCATCTTCACCAGCTAGACCATCCCTACCAAAAACGTAATCTCGCGAGGCATGTCCCAGAGAATCGTCTCTTTTCTCATGTTTAACAGTATCAGAGATTCCATCAATCATGTTCTTGTGAATTTGCCAAGGTTTGGTCTTGACTTCACTATCCCCACTATATGGAACTCTGGCAGACAGATTCTCCATTTCTTCAACTGAATCAATTTTATTGAAGCGTAAAGGCCTTTCTGGAGTATGTGCTCTCCTCCTTTGGCGTTTTGATTGCTCCATCTCTGCTTCATGGTGCCAATAGCGGCAAGAAGCACCGCGGTAGCACCTACCTCGCAGGAAGTCAAAACACTCGGGCATCCGACTTTTATTCCGTCTCATACCATCATTGCCAAATTCTTTCACATGCCTCAAAACAGGAGACCTGCTCCTGCTTCTTCGCCCCCTGGGAGACCAGCTGGAACAAAAAAATTGGGGTACTTAGAAATCTCCTTTTTATTAACTTAACATTTTGCTGATCTTGTGTTACTAAACTGTAAGAGCTTCAGAGACTTGACCAAAGCATTCAGATTGAGATACCTCCACAAAGATATATACAAATCACCAGTTTGAAGCAACAGACATACCAAGGACGGGAAAAAGATGAGCATGTGTATATAATAGTACACTCCTACTCCTACATTCTCTGCATATATATATATATATATAAGAATATTGGCAGATACCTGCGAGATCGGTTTCGTCTGTCTCTGGTCCTCTGCAAACTTCTCCTCCTTCTACTCCTTCTACCTACAGGAGACTGGCTCCTGCTCCGACTTCTCTCTCTTTTCTTATGATGCCTCCCAGCATAGAATGAATCATCGGAATCACTGTCACTAGGTCCTTTTCTCACTAGCCTCCCAAATTCATCCACTTGTGCTGCAGTTGAATTGGACCTTTGTTTCTCTCCTCCGGTTTCCTTCCCAGACTTACCATTCTCATGTGACTCAGTGCTTAGACTTCTCAAGCTGTTATTTCTAGCGAAAGCTTCTGAAGATGCAGCATCGTGAATTGTTCCTTGGTCATCGTAGTTTGTATCAGAAGGTTCATCACTCAGCCCAATTTCACATGAGGTTGCAACAGTTTCCACAATCCTAGTCTCCGCATTGGAAACATGAGTTGGAGCCACAAATGATTTCCCAGATTCTGATAGTGGTCCAACGACCTGTTCAATCTTGCTGAGGTTTGCAGCTCGTACATCTGACTCAGATCTACATTCAGTATAATCAGACTTGTTTATATAACCAGGTGCAACTGACAGTTCAACCGATGTATGCTCTTCTTTGGAATGCGGCACAGCAGAGTTCTCCGAGCTGTCATCGGAAGCATAGTCTTGCACTAATCTCAATGGCCCACCACTTTTGACAGCTGGTGAAGAAATTGGGGGGCTTGAAACATCAGCTGGGACAGCAGTCGAATTTTTGGCAATGCCAGCTCCAGCAGGTTTGGGCAGATTAGAGTCTGAGCAGATCTGATTTGATGGACTTCCAGGTAGCAACCACTCGTCATTAGGAAGAATACCAGATCCTGCACTTACCGCAAGAACAACATCAGTTTGCTTTGCTTTAGGATTATAAAAGAAAAACAAGTCACAATGTTATGAGATGTGATCAACCAATGGACATTCACAATACAAAGGTTAGAAACTACGGAGCATATAAAGCTTATAGAAGACTTGATACGAAACCCAATGTAATGACACAAAGAAAGTAATATAGCCAACACCGCTACATGACACAAGGCTTAGTTCGTTGTCAAAAGCTTAAATGGCAACGAACACTCGCCGACACCAAGTCCGATGAGACATCCAATTATGATGAGGTCTCAGTCCACATCACTATCATTAATACTAGACTAGAAACTGATCACCAGCACAGTAACAAAAGAGAGGCACCAACAAACACAAAGCTATTGAAATTCTCCCAACTTGAAATATGTGCTTGAGAAAATGACAATTCAACAAAACTAAGAAAAAAGAAATGTATACACACACGCACGCACGCACGCACACGCACACAAATGTCAACGAGACTGGTGTGAAGGAAAACTTGGTTCAAAACTGAAAGCTTTACATATTACCAACATTTTAAAACGAGGACAACAAAGAACAATAAAAAGGGGAGCAAAGGAATAGACGGAGACAAAGAGTCAATATCTCATGGACTTTGCTTGCATTGTCTTGCATGCCAAAAAGGATTCCACTTTAGGAATGTGACCCAAGAAAGAAGCACAACATATTAGAGAAGAATACCAAAATCCCTGTATGTCAATAACTATTGGGTTGGATACCCTATCCACCAAGCCTCAACTTAGAATCAAAATGGACACTGAAATCACCTACGCAATTACAACCACAAGGCCCCAGAGCATTACGCAAATAATCAGACTTGACTAGGGAATACCAGGGTTTAGATGGGACTTCTGGGTTTCATTTGGACCTATAAACAGAGAGAACATCATCAAAAGCTTTATTCTAATCAATGAATCGGGTATGGTATAATTTCCAGGACCACCGCAGTCCAGTCATTCATCAACAACCAAAATATGCTGCTAATACAAATCAAAAAGGATAAATAGTCGAGGCTACCTAGATGTCCATAATCGCTCCGACCTGTAATCTCTGAAGAAGGAACTTTATCGCATGAAATATCCTGAGCTGATGCACACTGAACAATTTGTGGCATTGCCGGCTCTTTCCCGTAATGATCATCATGAACCAAATCAGAGTCCTGAAGATAATATTCAACCGGTCTTTTCATCTCCTGATCCATGTCAACCTGGGTAATATCATCTGGAAACAAGAAAAGAACCAGATACTTTCATAATTGACCAACCTTAGCAATCCAATACATTGCAAAGCAGGGGAAAAAAAGAATCACAAAAACAGCAAACATATATATTAAGTAATGCACATTCAAGATCAGATGAACGGCTTGATAACAACTGGACAAACACATAAAGGAAAAGATCGCATGGGTCGACAATAGAACATATCCACACACTTCGAGCAGTCTCTCACAAGAAAAGACATGAATTGAAAAGAAATGACACTATGAAACTTGCACCAACCTTCCATCTCCATGTCAGAATCAGAATCCGGATGCACTACAGTAGTCATAATGAATGGTTTGGATTGCGTAGAAATATCAGCCTCTGAAGGCCTTAAGTTTGAGGCACCTTCGTGCGACTTCTCTCCAAAAGTGTATTTTTTCTTTGCCCACTGATAATATTCATGTGCAACCGCAGCATCACTTCCAGGCTCACCACCAAAAAGAAATTTGAACTCAGGATTTGCAGACTCCCTGCTTCGAGCCATATCTTCAAAACCAGGGCCATTCTTGGCAATGAACTGGCATAAAGTTTCGATCCTTTTCACGATTTTCTCGTCAGCTGGTTTTACTGGAGCTGGATGGATGTCTATGTCCAAAGCCATGCTTCTATCCAATGCAGAAATGGATCCGTACCCTTTACGTAATGACTCCACAGACCTTACTTCAGAGGTCACAAATTTGTCGTTTCTCTGTCCAGAAACATCAAGTGCCAATTTGGAAGAAGAAACATTGGCCATAGAAGATACGGACAGCAGAGGTCTACAGAATGGTGGAGAAGGTGGAACAGGTGATGAAGAAGCATGTGGAAGTGGAGGTTGGGATGGGGGAGGCGGTGGGGGTGGGGGATTGGGGATTGGAGGACCTTGTACAGAAATAGGCTGCTGAGGCTGCGAATTGACTGGGTGCCAGTATGTAGTGTGCCCTTGAACAAGAGGAGGCAATGGTGCTGCTTGAGTAAATTCTCGCTTAGATGGACCAGCAGGGGGAGGAGGGGGAGGAGGCGAGGGAGTTGGAAAGCGGTGGGAATTCTGGGCCCCATGCAAAGCATAATGTGAAGAATTGAGATAAGGGCCAGCTATTGGCATTCTTCCAAGTACTGGTGGAGGCTGGGGAAGGGAGGCATGCGAGGGGTTAGTAGCGTTTGTCATCCCACCAGGAGGACCCTGAAAAGGTGGTCCTCGCGGAACATGATCATACATCGGCAAGAGCTGATTCATCTGAGATGGGACAGATGCAGGAGGCCGATGCATTACAGAATTCAATGCTGCCAGAGGTTGGGAAGAAATAGGAGGAGGCAAGGCAGTGGGCAGATGATGTTGCACGTTAGGATTTTGACCAGTCTGATGACCATAATTCCCCTGACCATACATATTACTAAGTCCTGGGCTTTCAATTCATATAATCAGCTACCCACCAATATCTAAGGTCCGATAATCTGCACCACCCTGCGAAGTAGAAAGATCAAATCCTCAAGTTAAAATCAAGGGCCGACGCGAAATGCTCGACTCGGGGCTAAGACAGTAAGTTCAAGAAAAAGGCTAACTCGTGCTATAAAGTATAAACACTGCGAGAAGCACAAGTTGCGCACGCATTTTGCCCGTCTAACATTTCAGAGCAAGAAACAACAACCCAGAATCTAATCCTAGCTTCCCCTCACCGAATCATTCTAGAGCGACAAGTTCACCTCCCGATCAAACCCAGCTTCGTTCCCGACCAACAACAGCAAACGACTCTGTAAACACACAGTCCAGGTCCTACACAGGCGAAAATAAAACGACCGCGAAACTAATCAAATCCATAGTCGAAGTCACCGAGAATTTCACGCGTCTCGAAAGCATCTAATTCCACACATCCCGCAGCGCGAGGGGCAAGAGCCCCCGCCCCATCACTCGGAGTGAGAACACACACAAAAAAAAAGCCCTCCTCCTCACTCCTCACTCCGCTCGCCGACTCGGACAGAATCGAAGGACGCAAAACCGAATGCTCTACCGAATTCATCGACCTGCCGCTCGCTTCCTCCGGCGCCTTCCACGTCAGAACCGACAAGAATCCGCCAAGAAATCGAGATTTCGAACGCTGCAGAGCCGGAGAATCCGCCGCTGCTGCTAGTCGCGCGGCGAGAGACAGAGGGAGACGATCTCGAATTGGGGTGATGATGCCGAGGAAGAAACTCGAATTCCGTCGGAGAATTGAGCCCTAGAAATTGGAGAATCGGAAATCTTTCTTCTTTTTATCCGAGCTAATTTTTGGAGTTCAAGCGAGTTTCGGCTCCTGAATTAGGAGAATTAGCTTTTTCTATTTTTTGTAAATATGTGTATTTAATAAATAAAGCTTTATCCTGCTTCTCTCTCTCTCTGTTCATGGCAAAAAGGGTAAAAGGAAAACAGAAAAAAGGAAAGATCTCTTTGCGTGAGAATTAAGGGAAGTTATAATAATTACTGGCTTTGGTTCGTAATCCATATATTAATTATGATTAATACCACGAAAACTCCCAAATTGATAAATATGTAGAAATTTACTCCAAATTAATTTTTTTATCACGAAAACCCCTAAATCGATACATTTATAACAAATTTACCTTCCGTTAGTTTCTATTAAATTAGGTTAATACCATAAAAAATTTCAAGCTGATTTACTTGTGACAAATGAAGAGTAAAACTTCAAATTATTGCACTTGTTAATTGCCATGTGTCATCCAACTCGACAATTGAATGATACAATTCAACGAAAACTAATAGATTGTATATTTATCACATATATACCAATTTCAGGTTTTTGATGGTCAAAAAATTAGTTTTGGATAAATTTGTCACAGATATACTAGTTTGAGATTTTTCGTGTTATTTTTTCTTTTGTCGAAAGAAAACTTGCATTAATTGATTAAAAATAATATTCGAGAAATAGTTTTTAAACTTAGCAAATCCCAAATAAACGTTGAACAAAACAAATGCCGATAAGTAAATAATAAAGTACAATCTATAGCTAACACACTCTCTTCTCTCAAGAACAAATCTACAACCATAAACATTTGGCAGCCAATCATTAGATTCAGTGATGAGTACACGCCGAAATCCCCTAGATGTATGTCTAAGTTCGATGTCATTATTACCATCACTGAGTAGTGACATCAACATCAATATGTTTAAAAAATACATATCAAATACCTGTAAGGAACTATTAAATCTAGATATATATATATATAGTTCAGAAGAGTAAAACCTCATGATCTAGACTTAGATCTAGATATAGATCTAATTTAGGAGAGTAAAACCTCATGATCTAGACCTAAATCTAAATCAAGATAAAAGAGCAGCCTAATCTCGAAGAGATTGTAGAACTATGCCACAAACATCCTCCTTGGTGATTATCGATTGAACGAATGACCGAACTGGTATTTACGTTCACCCAAGATCGATTGCAAATATTTATACACACACAAACTCCCAAAACATAAGGGAGAGAAAGGACAAGACAATCAAAGTAACGAGAAAGAAACAAGTAAAGATCTCTTTGTGTGAGAATCAAGGGAAGTTATAATAATTACTAGCTTGGTTCGTAATCATATTTAATTAGGGTTAATACCAAGAAAAGTCTCAAATTAATATATATGTATAAATTTACTCCAAATTAATTTTTTTGTCACGAAAACCCTTAAACCGGTACACTTATGACAAATTTACCTTCCATTTGTTTCCGTTAAATTGGGTTAATACCACAAAAAATCTCAAACTGATTCACTTGTGACAAATGGAGGGTAAAACCTTAAACTGTTACACTCGTCAATTGCCACGTATCATCCAATTTGACAATTGAACGGTAAAATTCAACGAAAACTAATGGAGGGTATATTTGTCATAAGTATACTAATTTGGAGTTTTCGGTGATCAAAAATTAATTTTGAGTAAATTTGTCACAGATGTATTAGTTTGAGATTTTCGTGGCATTTTTTCTTTTTTGTCGAAAGAAAACTTCCATTCATTAATTAGAATAATATTCGAGAAGCAGCTTTCAAATCTAGTAAATCCCAAATAAACGTTAAACAAGACAAATGCCAACAAGCAAATAACAAAGTACAGTATGTGGCTAGCACACTCTCTTTTCTCAAGAACAGATCTATAACCATAAACATTTGATAACTGATCACTAGATTCGTTGATGAGTACACGTCGAAATCCCCTACTCTAATTGCATCGATTTGCAGTGCACGTCTAGGTTCGACGTCCTCATTACTATCGCCGAGTAGTGATACCAACATCAATATATTAAAAGAATATAAATCAAATACTTGTAAGGAACTTTCAGATCTAGATATAAATCTAGTTCAAGAGAGTAAAACTCCATGACCTAGACCTAAATCTAAATCGAGAAAAGAGAGCTGCCTAATCTCGAATAGATTATGTCACGAACATCTTTTTCAGTAACTATCAATTGGACAAATAATTGAACTGGTCTCTATGTTCATCCAAAATTAGTTGTAAAAATTTATACACACAAACTCCCAAAACATAAGGGGGAGAAAGGACAAGACAATCAAAGTATTGAGAAAGAAACAAGTAAAGAAAAGGAAGAGAGAGATAGAGAGAGATCCCTATTGCTCCCTTAGGGGGGTGGTGGGGGCTTAGGGTTTTTCGAGAGAAATTTTTGGAGAGAGTGGAATCTAAACCACTACATACGAGGTTGACGTAGCTTCTCCATTATTAACCCTATTAATCAATGCTTAATCCAAATTTGACAAGAATAGTGCATTATTGAGAAAAAAAAATACTATTAAAACTTAGGGATAATACTATAAAAAATTCCAAAATTGTACATTTGCTATACATTTGCCAAAATGAACATACATGTCACCAAAAATCCTAGCACAAACTAATTTTCGTGCCATGAAAATTCCAAACTTATACACTTATGACAATTACTAGCTCTAGCTTCCGTTCACTATTTTTTATCCCATGTAACCAAATTTCTGGAATAAAAATACATTTGGAACAAAAATCCATCTTGTAAAACAATTTTATTTTTCTATTTTTGGAACAAATTTTTGTTCTAGAAATAGGTTTAGAACAAAAATTATAAGTTAAAATTTTATACTTCTTTATTTTTGGAACAAAAACAAAAACAA
Source organism: Metrosideros polymorpha var. glaberrima (assembly GCA_001662345.2). Taxonomy (NCBI): domain Eukaryota; kingdom Viridiplantae; phylum Streptophyta; class Magnoliopsida; order Myrtales; family Myrtaceae; genus Metrosideros; species Metrosideros polymorpha. Next base: position 2,862,724 of record BCNH02000002.1, read on the forward strand.
AAACAAAAATTCTTCTTTCTCTACTTTTTCTCTTTTTTCACTACTCACTCTCCTCTCTCTCCCAATTCCCCACCTCCTCCCTCCCCTCCACCGCCTCCACTAGTCGCCTCCTGTAGCTCGCCGCTATAGCTGTTGCCAATGTCTGTCGTTCGCCAATCACTGGTGCCATTAGGGAAATGTAGTCACGTGTACTTAAGCACATACACCTTCATCGTCTTCTCACTAAGACAACATAATTTAATAGTGTACTTTTGCAAATTCATAGATTATTAGAATACATTATTTTATAAATCCATTTTTCTAAAATTTAAGTAATTCTTATAAATTTTCATTTTTAAGAAATATGAATGTTGAATTTATACTCTCATTGACACAAAAAATGACTATTTTGAACAGCCAATCGCTAACTAAGTCGGAAAATCGGCAAATTGATCAATCAACCAACACTTAAGTCAAAAATCAACTTGGTTAGTTTCAACACTTAGTCTCAAGATTGACAACTTGGTCGGTTTTTACATCTTTCACATTTTTTCCATCCAAAATGCTACTAAACTTCTTAGAAGTCCATCAACCACTTCATTAAACACGTAAAACTCATCGATACAAGTTAAGTAATCACAACAACTCAACATGCCATTATCGAAACTTGCTCACACGTAAAATCAAAATTTAATCTCAGTTAACAAACATCAATCAGCCAAATCAAGAGCACTAATTAGATAATTCTAAACTAGACATTATGATAATAAATTACTGAGATGTCTTGTATGTCATTACATAAACAAGGAAATCGGTGTACCTTCTGAATACTGCCGATTCAGAAATTATTCTGGAAGTCAGAAAACTAGTTTTGTTTTGGGGCCCCACAAGGCCCCAACAGGAGGCGAGGATGAATGTTGTGTTTTCTTTTTCGCCCGGACGTGGGACTACGAGTCGCTCGTCATCTTCCTCATGATGGGAGGGCCACTCGGTCTCGCGCCCGCTCGCACGCCGAGCCGCTGCTCGGTTCAAAACATGTGAGCTCTGCACTAGCGCGGATTTCGAATAAGAAGAGGCATTCTCTCGTTTTTCGGGCTCGTCCGCTTCGGATCCGAGCTGCGGGACGCGAGGAAGAGAAGAAGAAGGTGAGGCGGGGCTCTTCTTCCCCTCGCCACTTCCCCCCCTCTCTGCGTGCTCTTTCTTCCGATTTTCGTCAATGTGCCCTGTGTTTCGTGCGTTGGCATGTTTCTACGTCTTGTTTGAGACCAAGAGGGCGTTGGGATTTTGAGTTTTCTGGGTTTTTGGTTCCGGGTCGATGTTGTTTTCGTGTGGTTCTTGTTTTAGTCGACATGGGTCGTTTGGATCTACGACTCGGACGACTCTTTAAAGGAAAATGCCCTAATCTAGTATCCCATTTTGAGTCTTGCTGGTCAGAAGGAAAGGGTGTCTGAAAATGCTCATACATTGGTGGTTTCCTGGTCAAGGTTGAGATTTGCGAAGTGGGTTCTTGGTCTATCGTAATGATGCAGCATTCTGGGTCTGGGAAGTGTGTGCTTCTGATGCTGTGCATGTAACAATACCTTTGTAGATAAGTGTTTTGGAGTGGGTGATTTTATGTGTAGGGGGAAGATCTGAAGATAATGTGCTTCATTATGAAAGGCATTTGCTGTCACAGTAGTGAAGTGATCGACTCCTTAGGCTAGTAACCAGCCAACTGTTCCTCCGATTAGTCAGAGTCGAGCGAACTCTTAGCAGCGATGGTTGTTCCCTTGTTTATCGTGCCTTTGTGTAAGGCATCGCTTGTGATGGCTCATTCTCTTCTTTTATGAATGCTAAAATTACATTGTTCAGATGATCAGTATATTCTAAACTTGCTCATTCATTCTTTCTATTGAATCCTGTTCTGCTTCTTTATTCTTTACAGAAATCAAGGTTCAAGATTTCATCACAAATTGTTTTGACACTCAATGAACCTGTGGTTGGTGAACGAAGGCATGTTCATCATGATAGCATGATGACTAACAAGTTATCCTCAAGCACCGTTGCTTGTGTTTATGCAACTAGTGGGAGCTTATTCCTTGGTAAACCCAAGCCCGCTGTATTAAGCTGACAGTTGTGACTAATGTCGTGAGGACACTGAGTCATTATGTCAAATTTCATCTGGTCATAGGGAAGGAACGTTCTGGAATGGATTGCTATGTGATCAATATTTAATCCCCTGATGTCCTTAACAAGACAGAAGGAGAGGAGACCTTTTATTAGAAACTAATTTACCTACTAAGCAATCACGTACCAATCCTTGGTTTTTTCAGCTTCATATATACGTGCGTCATCCATGATGCTTTTTCGACCTGAGTTTTGTATTGTTGACCTAATGGCTATGAAAGGTCAGTCCAGTTGATATGTTGAGGGCTGCTCTAGTTTAGCTGACATTGTTCCTATGACTGAATTTCCTGCTGGTTTTATTCTGAATAATCCTTTGACAGTGTATCCTCTGGAACTTATACAATGTTTGTTATTGCTAGATCAGGCTCTTGGTTTCATGTAGGTAAAGTTCAAGTCACAAAATATGGGTCGCGGAGTTAGTGCTGGTGGGGGACAAAGTTCTCTGGGATACCTTTTTGGCAGTGGAGAGGCTACAAAACCCACTGAACATAATGGAGGAGCTCCAACTAAGGTACCTGACACTAGTAATGGAACTTCTCACAAGTCTACTGCTTCTGTGCCACCGGTAGATGTCACTAAGCAGATTCCAGCGGGCATTCAGGGGAGCCAGGCAAACAACTATTTCCGCGCTGATGGTCAAAACAGCGGTCATCACGGTATGTTGTGGTTGAAAAATGTCATTTAATCTCTTCTTAACCTATTTCTACCCCATGCGAGTGTTGAAAATTCCAGTATCATTTAATGGGATGGTGTTAGTAGGATATATCTCGTGTGAGTTATACTTCGAGATTTAAACCGGGACACAATTACATGTAGTTTAATTAAGGCTGGATCAGTTCTATCTAAGAGGATCAGAGAGCAATTGTGAGTTGTGAGTATGTCTCAGAACTTTTCGTGAATGCTTTTGTGAAAACTGAAAATATGTAGATCACATATCAACCTTCATGTATCGAGTTTACTTTTTAGCTGGACAAAGTCTTTACAGGTTTATACCTGGAAGAAGTTGTGGACTATAAAATGCATGCCTAGTGAGCTTTGCCTGGAAAGACCCCGGGGATTTTCCCTTTTACCATCTTTAGAACTAACTGAACTTTCTTTGTCGAAAAAATTTCGAATTGATGCCAAGATGATGCTTGGTTCGATGGTCTCATCAATATCTGCAAATCGTTGGAACCTTGGTGCTGCATATAGGTGACTGCTTCGTTCATTGGAGTAGCATTCAATCAATGGTGGCAACTTTTCAGTGTATGAATAACTAGAAAATTCAAATGTTGAAATGCCTTGACTAGAGGGTGATTGCTTGTATCTTAAGTATTTAGGCTGCTTTGGTTGTCCTAATTGTCTTTGTGATTTTAGCCGTGTTTGTCGTGGTGCTCTGCCCTTATTAGCGCTAATAGCTGCGAAAGCTATCTTCACCCTTTAGGCATTGTTTCCCAATTGTTTACGGCTTCTAATCTTCTCTCAGTGCACTGTTTGCAGATTTTTCCATAGCTTCTGAATCCTTTTTCCAGTTTCTTTACTTGCACAAGACTGCTGAAGCCATAAACCTTCTTTGTACAGGACCGGCCTTCGACCAAGGTCCACGAAGCCCCCGGCAGTGGATCTTCCTTGGGCTACCTGTTTGGAGGTGGTGGCAATGGCAATTGATGCGTCAGATCCCCAACGATTTATAAATTACTTAGCAGGAATTTCTCTTGAAGTTGGATGAATTTTGAATATCATGTCTAGCCTACAAGTAGATGCTGCCTTCGTTATGCCACCATGTATTATATAGTTATACTCATTTTCTGGATTTTACCCAGCTAATCATGACTTGTAGAACTCTAATGCATGAGCTGCCTCATGCCCAACAAAGTAACTAAATTCTCAGTTTGTTCATCGCCGTTGCGGCCTTAATGACTTCGGCGGAAAATGCAATATGTAACTTCAAGTCCTTAATAGACTTTCTTTCTGCTGAATTGCTAAATAGAGCATTCTTTTCGATGTTTTCTGAGCATACCTCAACACATTATCCTTTGTTATACTCGTTGATGCCAACCACTTTGTATTCCCTGTGAAGCTCATTATGACCACCTCAAACATCTTTAATAAACAAGACAATTGTCAATTGTTCAATTGGCCACACCCACAACCAATGAGAAGGTATTTTGTGCACATTTTATACATCAAGTAGCAGTGACATGTTGTGTAGCAAGCCAATCAAAAGTGAGCATGGCACACATGGCGTCGAACAAGACGAGATTACGAGCGGACAATGGTCCTTAATCAGTTACACCACGCCATCGCTACAACATGATCCATCCGGCTGATTGTAATACTTTTTCATAAACAAGAAATATTTTGATGTCTCGTCCCGTGACGGATAAAAGGGTGTCATACACGTCAAATTCAAGAGGTTGCTGCATAACGAGATTAAGGATGAACCAGACTTCAAATAGCACGGCAGACTTTGATTCCTCAGCTATGGTGCAGTTTCTTCCCGGAACTGCCGCTTTCAACAAAAGCCCCTACATGCTTACTAATACTAAGAATAAAATTATGAGAAGAGAATTTTCGACAAATAACTAATTGAGCGAAGATCAAGAGGTAGATCAGATCTCTATAGTTAGCTTGAAGACTGTGTCAGCTGTCAAATGCGTCTGGGACAACTTGATGAATGTACAGTCGAAATTGGCTTACGCAGGGAATATGTGAAGAGGGTCAACCGATTGAAAGGAATTGTGCAAGAACCCGTTTCAAACTGATTTTGCCAAATCACCTCCTTCATCTTGGCCTGATGTCCTCTCATCTGCCATCAGAAATATAACGACTAGCTTGTAAGCATATATTAGATCATATCCAAATTCCCAAATGGAACAAATCCACCTAAAAGATGGAGCTCAATGCTGAAGCTAAACCACTATTTCATTAAGGGATCCTTTCTTTTCTTCTTAGCATCAGGATTCTAGTTAATCCTAATCAGTGAAAAGTGTTTGCATATTCATCCTTGTATGCCTGGTCATGTACAAAAAGTATAACATGGAACGTGCTACTTATGGGTATATACACATGCAGAATTTTGGTCCTCTGACTCCATGATACACGAACTGACATATGAAGCCATGCGGCAATGACAGGATATTAAGCAACTGAAACACAATGCGGCTGTCTATCTGGCTAACAACGGATGTACTCCAAAGTTTGTACCTCAAAGTTTTCACAAAATTCAAAGACTAGCCAAAGACGAGGAACTCCTCACCACGAGATCATGGAAAATGGAATAGTTATTACAACAATCAAGACATATTCAAGAATGAATACATGTGTGCCTGAATGATGATGCATAAGTGAAATAAACAATCCAATACATATATGATATTATTTACACAACGACACAACCATTGTTCGTACATTATGTAGACATGCATACACAGGAGTATTTGCTGAATAAAATTTCTATGGCCTGTGAGTCATTTACTGCATGCAACAATTTTTTCACAAGCATAGGTGTGCAATCAAAACATGCTCTGATCAGCTGTAGAAGCTTGAAGCTGGATAACAGCAACATAGCAAAATCAGTAACATAGATGATTCTTATCCTCAAGTTCATACCTTTAATTTGTGAGATTATGTCAGAGTCCTTGGTTGATGGAGATACACTCTCTTTCGGAACTTCGACATTCAAATTTGGAGCTTCATCCATCCAATCATCTTTAGAATTGATAGAAGCCTGCAGTGATGATTCTTGGTTTGCAGGTACCTGAGGAAGACAGAAATCAAATTATGCAGGCCGATAATCCGTAAGGCACAAGACGTATATTTGGATTCACAGCACAGAAAATAATCCAACGGCCAATATCACAGTATAATGACTATGAACACCCAAAAAAGGCGCCAAACCACATATATACATTCTTCATAAATTAGCAAGATCATGTTTGGTAGATTAAATTTATGTTCATCACTATTCTGAGTTCATCTCTTCCAACAACAGAATCACATAAAGCATTGTAATTTGCTAACATGCCAACTTGATTGTCACATGCAGGAAGTCTACAATATTTAAGTTGGGGGTCAACCCCCTGTGACTGCGTCTAAATTTGGTCCAGCTTGCTATTGGCATCAAAATCCTACACAATAACCAACCTTCGAAGAATAGGATAAAAACAAGCTGCTTCCGCAAGCTTTTTTGCTCGTCCTTTTCGAGAATGTGAATATTATCCTTCCAATGTAAGATTGTAAGGTATTTTGATATGTTCCTTTCTTATTGTAAAACCACAAACAACAATAAGAGCTCCTCAAAAACTAAGAAAGATTAGAGCGATCGGGGCATCAACATTTAAAAGCTCCTAAAACAAAGTAAAAAGAATCAGAATCTCCAAAAATCTTGTGTGAATTTTTCCAGCCTATTAAAAGTTAGATTTGTGACAAAGGTTCAAGAGAACGTTTGAACTGCAAGGTTGACTGACCTTGTCCAGGTCAGAGCCATCAGAAGGTTGTGTTACATTCAAAACAGGAACTGGACCAGCAGGTTCTGAATGGCGCTCCTGGGAAGAGGCTTCTTTACCATGCACATCATCAGCTTGCCTATCATTGACTGACTCCGGCTGGATACTTCTAGAAGCCTTTGACTCACTATTATAATCACCATTTGGCATACCCGTACTTGAATCCCCATAAGTTCTTTTCCTGCTACAAGAATAGAGAATCAAAACTAAACCAACATATGTTAACTAAATCGATCAGCCAAATGGGGAAACAAAAGACTCACCTGCTGGAGCTTGAAAAAGGTACAGGGAGAGTGCTAGGTTTATTGGAAAATAAAATTCCACGGAGAGGTTTTCCATCTATGACAGTTTCAATGGTGTATCGATCACCCAAATTCTCGGTCAACCTCGCTTGAAATATTTTTTTACCTTGGACATTTCCTGATTGATAGGAGTGATAACTATGAGCACCTGCATTAGAGTCCATACTAATGATTTGGCACACACAAGCAACTAAAAAAAACAGTATTGCGACCATAATCCTATGATTTCTAGACAAGTGAAAACTCCAGTGAGAGATCTATATCTGTATCTATTTACAATAGCAAGCGAAAACATGTAAAACAGGCACTTGGCTTCTACTTCACAGACATTTTTAAAGAAAATTTCCTGATTTGTATTGGAAATGGCGATTTTGACAGTTCATAAGATAAATATTTACATGGAAAGAAACATAAAATAACATTGAATTCATCTACTTAGAGTAAATACATAGATTCGACCAGTACAGCAAATAATATGTAGATGTTACCTAGATCGTGGTGCCCTAATAGGCTTTTTCAAATATGAAAATGTTGCCTACATGGTAATTTGCTATGAGTCATAGTATGGTAACGAGGATGAGGTACGCTGCCTGTAAAGGAAATGGTACCTAAGGAGTAAGGTCGGTTGATTTGCTATTCAATTCGTGGCACGTTTAGAAGAAGTTGTTGGGGGAAATCCAGTCTGTGGACTCTAACGCAGGTGCTCATAGTTATCAATCCAAGCAATCAGAACCTCTCCAGGTAGAAATATTTTCAAGTAAAAGTGACAGTTTTGGCGATGGAACACCATTACAAATCCATTTGGCACATACAAGGTATATAAAATAACTGCATCACGAAAACTCCAGTGAGAGATCTATACTTATATGTAATAGCAAGGGAAAACATATAAAATGGCACTTGGCTTCTGGTTCATGGACATTAAATTACTTGACAAAATCTATGGTCACACGGAAATCTCTCTAGATAATTTTGAAGAAAGTTTCCTGATTGTGTATTGAATATGGTGATTTTGTCCGTTCATTAAATAAAGATTTACATGGAAAGAAACCTAAAATTTGATCGCATCCATTTACTTAAAATAAATACATAGATTTGACCAAAAAAGTAAATACATAGACGTTACGTAGATCGTGGTAACCTAAGGGTGAGCTTTAGTGCAGCGGTAAAAGGTTACTCCCTAGACCCATGCAGTGCGGGGGAGTCTTGTGCACTGGGACGCCCTTTTCTTACGTTAAGTTTGAGCTTCAGGAAAAATTATTTCTCAATGAAAAAAAAAAAAAACCACAGGATAAATTCTTCATATTATATCACAAGTAAAACCTTTGTTTTGAAAGAATTTTTGGTCAAAAAAAGCTGAACAAATAAGTTTGTGGTTCATATTGTTAACAGGATGGTCATGCCCCTTCTCAACTGTGAAATTGGTGTGATCTTTCTCATTTACATACTCCTATGTTCCAGGTCGCCAGGATTGGCAATTTGATAACCCCACCTCATACTCATTCAATTGAGAGACATCACATGAACATCATTGTATGTATTCTTTGACTTAATTTAGGCTTTTAGGTTCATAGAAACTAGTAAGGCCAGAAGTAGTTTACTTTATTTGATCAGTTTAGACAATGTCGCATCTTATAAATTTAAAGGAAATGTAACTAAAGAAGATTGTTACTTCCCCCAACTACTTCAAAATGTACTACAACCTGAATCGCAAATCAACTAACCCTACTCCTTAGGTACGGTTTTCTTGACAGGTGACATACCTCATCCTCGTTACCACGACATGACTCATAGTGAACCACAATCTAGGTAACACCTTCATATCTAAAGAAACCTAACGTATTCATAATATCTTAATACATGGTAGAATTATCTGTGCATGTTGGTGACCAAGCTTTTAATCCTTATTCTATTTCCATGTTCATAATCTTGGATTTCATATTTACAACCAAAAATTTACACCCACATGTTAGCAATATATGTTGACGCTTTTAACTAAGTTAGCAAACGAGTTTGAGTACTCAATGAAGGTTAAAAACATTTAATTTGACAAATTTTCAGTTGATGTTTCTTGCAGACAAGTAACGCATGCAACCTTAAATTCCTTAAGAAAAGGTGGTTAGTGCTCACGAGAAGGGCATTTTTGTTTCATCCCCTCACAAACACACATACTCTCTCTCTCTCTCTCTCTCTCTCTCATATTTTAAATCAGAGGTTACCAATTAGATCCTTAGCAAGCAGAGCATAGTTGCATAAAGGCATGCTGAAGATTATCCTAGCAAAGCATTTCTTTTTAACACTGAGCAATGACCTATTTTTAGATATTCTTTTGGTCAAACAATAATTTTGGTAGTCTATAACCTAATTCTGCAACTTTTATATATGTATGTCCATGGTCTGGATATTTTGGGGCTCGATAGATGATTTCGTGGTTAAAGTTAACTAAGATGGTGTTTATGGACATACAACTCATCCTTGGGGGTGGACCTCTTGTTTAATAGAGTTGAAACAATTAGATTGTAGTAGTGCTGATAAAGCAATAAAATGAGGTATGACTCTCCCCTTTCAACATAGTTTCGGCAAAGTCATGTCCAATATGTCCAGCAAATTCACAAATATCACTATACTATGCATATGAATGATAATACTACTAGTTCTAACTCTAATTTTGAAACTACTGCCAGGGGGAAAGTTCCGAGACAAATTGATGTGGAATCCCATTGTTAGAGAAGCTTGAGAAGAGGCTCGTGGAGTGGAAAAGCCTTATCTTTCCAAGGAAGGAACAATCACACTTATCAAGAACACTCGAACTTGCTAGTTTACTTTATTTCTCCCTTTCCAATCTTTAGCATCTGTTGTGAAAAAGATTGGATGATATTCGGAGGAAGTTCTTGAGAGGCAGTACGCATGAAAGATGCATATATCACCTGGTGAGATGGGGTCTGGTCAATTAGTTGACATTTAGACACGGCTTAAGAGTATGATCTCTGTCCCTTTGTAACAATGCTCTCTCTGCAAATGGCTTTGGAGACTTTTAAATTACAAGAATCACATTTGGAGACAAGTCAATAGCATAATACACACAAAGGAAAGAAGATGGATCTCAAAGTGGGGGAGGGGTCTACATGGGGTGGGAGTCTGGAAATGGATAAGCTACGCTAGGATTCTTCCATGAAAAGTATTCTATTCTCCTTAGTGGGGGTTCTATTCTATATTCCTATTATGATTGGTGCTGAACAACCCCTTCGAAAACTCAGTTTCATGGCTTATTCAGAATTACAAGCAGCAAAGAAGTGACTCCTCAATCTTGGACAAGTTGTGTAAATGGCAAGATCATTTGCAGTGTTGCATTGATCAGAAACGTCAATAATAGGGAGTTGTAGAAAGTGTCCGACATCTTTCCATGTTGCAGTGAATGCAAAGGTGAACCTTATGGGTATTGATTCTGAAAAATGGCCATTGACAAAAAATGGGGTGTTCACCATGTATCTTATCACCGGCATTTTTGCATGAAAATAGAGGAAAAAGGGTAGGATGATTTCCTGGAGATCAATATGGAAAACAAGAAGACCAATTTAAATTTTCTTTTTTGCTTGGGAAGCGTCTTGGGAAAGAATATGACTTTTGATACCATGCAAAAAAGAGGTTAGATCTTGGCAAATAGGTGTTGCCCTTGCAAAGAGGCAGTGACATCTGTTGACCATCTATTGTTACACTGTGGTTGGTCAAGTATGCTTTGGAATTTGGTTTGGTTGGTTGAGGCATTTGGTAAGTAAGTGCAGAGACTTTGCGAGAAGAGCTAAAAGCTTGGTTCGGTACACGCATTAACAAAGAGAAGGAAAAAAAAAAATTCGCTTGATCCCTGTGGCTATTTTTTGGCAGATCAAGAGGGACTGGAGAATCTTCGGAAAAAAAAAAAAAACAGAGCCATTTTGTGAAAATTAGGAAGTCATGCTTACTTTCAAACTTTATTATCCACGGAGATTGAATCTTGATATAAATGCTATTCCGAAAAAAGCATAAGACAAAAGGGGCGTAAAAGAAAAAGAGGTAATTAGCATCTCCATCTCCTTGTAACCTATTATAGCTACAGCTTTAAATATCAATTCTTGAATCATAATACATAGTAGTACCGTTAGATTACATTTCACTCACTATATATTTCTAAGACTATGTCAATGAAGCAGTAGCAACCACATCAAATCCTACATAAACGTAACTTATATCTCAGCATCTAAAGCCAATACTAAGAAAACTGTAAAAATAAAGCAAATAGCGACCTCACAGATAGTATGCCACAAAGTACACAAATATTGCGATAAAATGAAGATCAAAACTTAGATGACATTCTAAAAATTAACATCCCTGGAAAAAGACTGCGCAAGCTTAAGGTATGAAAGTAAGTTATCTAACTGTCACTAAATATGAGATTATATCATTATGCATGTCACCACTCCTTAACAAAGGACAGGGTAAAATGCACAGGTTCAACAGATTTACTACCCCCAACCCCCCAAACAAAAACATTAATAAGATCTCATATGTCATCTACAAGAATGATTTATGGGAGGATACGAAGTTGAAGACCCAAGAGTAACAGGGAAAAATATTACAGAATTAGAGACACTAGGTATCATGAAGGATAGTTTCAAGTCTAAATAAACATATCATGAAGGATAGTTTCAAGTCTAAATAAACATAGATTCGAAATAAAGAGTTCTATCTCCACAGCCATTTCTTTCTCCCACCAACAAACCCTCATTCAGGAAAATGGAAGTAAACATATATCAGGTCCTGACCTGGCTGACCATAGATCGACAATGGCACAGGTTGAAATGTGCTTGTGGTCACCCCAACTTGCACCAAAGCTTTATCATGTCCTAGAGTCAAATTTTGTTCTTGGCACTTCAGCTTCAATTTCTTCCTCAAGGATAGCTTCTCTAGCCTTGGCTCCTGTTCCCTAGTGAGAGCTGGAAATGAAATAGGAAATTAACTCAGGTGCATATCTTGGGTTCTGAAAACCTGAAAACCAACATAAACTACAAGAAGAAAATCCATAAAATATAATTTGAACCTGTGTGCAAGTAATACATATCATCAAGAGCCTCGAGACTTCTATTGCAACCACCCACAAAGACAAGAACGCCACTCCTTACTGGATCCAGACAGTCCCCAGCCATAGAAAATCTGGCAGAAGGTCCAGCATTGGCAGTAGTCACCTTGGACCATATAGCAGATTCTGCAAAATCATGGTAACAGTCAAGCAAAATAGTTACCCAACATGAGGACATGCGTTTTGGTTGATGGAACGAAAAGCATGCTTATGCTACTTTCCCTTGCTTTTCCAAGGCAACGAGAGATTAGGACTAATTTAGAAGCAGCAATAAGATGATCAGCTCAAACTTTAGTTTCCAAATACATTAAATGATTGAGCAAAGTTAACTGATCATTGGATATGAAATTGACCGGACAAGAAAAAAGGCACTATTCTTGAAACTGCAGTTCATCTAGCACTCCAATGTACCGCTCACATCCCAAAAGAAAAGAAACACACTTTAGATTGATAACTGCAACAACCAAGCATCGCCTAGAAATATATTAACTAACACAGACTTCATATAAGACAGGCCAGCAAGAACTTGACAATTAGCAATTTAAGGACATTTCAGCCAATACATATATATCTGCATGATCTCTGTGGCAGACATTCAGAAAGCACATACATGGCAAAAAGTACTTACCAACATCAAGCATGTACAGATCATCATATAGCTTTTGGGCCTCAGTGAATCCCCCATAAACAAACAGAATCTTCCCAAAAGCAACGGTCGAATGTCCGGCACGGGGGGGTAGCATGTGGCCGGTGGTATTCAGTTCCTTCCATGCCAGGGTATCTAACAAACGGCAAGGCCAAAAAAGTAGTAAAAAGAAAATACTCGCGGAGAGAAAAAAAAAACAAGAAAACACTATTCACTTGAACTAATAAAGGCTACAGTAGACAACCTGCATCAAGAATATGGGCATCAGACAAATAGTAATCACGTCCATCTTCACCACCAATCACAATAATTTTGTTCTTCCACGTTGAGCAGCTATGGCTATCACGTGCTGAAGGTGGGATACCAGTCGTCATAGCCCTTTTCCATACAAATGTCTCTGCAGATATGAGAAGGAAATGCATGAACAAGCATGTTTGTCTACCCAAGGAAGAAAAAATACTGAACTCTGCAATCTAAACAAACTTAACAGGCAGTGGTAACTGATGACGCATGCTACAGTTAGAATACTTTATGAAGTTGGAGGACACAACATTGATGAAAAATGAAGTCTTCAACACCTCTCATATGCACACACAGGGAAATTTCACATATAGATATCAATGGGGACTAGAGGCAAAGAAGAAATGTCGACTTTTAAAAAGAATGTACCTGTGTTCAATATGAAGAGATCATTATAATATACTTCTTCATCATCATCAGGAGATTTTCCACACCCACCAAATATGAACAGCCTTTTACCCACAAGTGCTGCGCTATGACCCTCCCTTGCCTCCGGTCCCTCCCCTCTCATACTTGGTGATATCCATGTATGAGAAGCTATAAAACAGATTTTTGAATTACATTAAAAAGAACGAACTTTGCTAATGCAAGTATAATGAAAAGATACACACATTATTAGGCGACAAAACTGTATGGCTACAGCAGGGGGAAATCGAGACAGTAAATGTAACTTACAAGTGTCTAGTATATGCAAATCCCTGAGAGGGTTCATCCCATCCGTCCCACCAAACACAAACAAATTGTCACCAACATTAGTACAGCTATGGCTGTCCCTTGGAGCAGGTGGCGTGCCTTTTATCATGGGTTGGCTCCATGTTTGCTTCACTGCAAGTCAGATAAAACTAATTATCAATAGAAAAAAAAAAGCACAACATTCGAAGACAGGCAAGAGCAGATTCATTTCTCTCTCCTCCCTCTCCCTCCCTCCCCCCAGGTCATTAATTAAGACTATGGTAAAAGAGATCATCCCTCATAGTTCAACAACTTCCACATGGCACACTAGCTAAGCTCCAATGGAACACGAGATCACTACTCAAAAACTAAAAGGCAACCGAAGTTGGAAGTACACCAAGAGCCATCCCTCATGAAATTCCAGAAGTAGATACAAACATCAGCAAAATGCATATGGGGATGAAGTAAAAAACAGCTCCAGTAATTGTTCACAATGAAAAAGTACAAGAAAAAATTGGTCATAGTAGTGCCATATATAACAATCACTGGACACAGAACATCATGAAAAATTCTCTTCCATCTCACCCATACAATACATAAAACTAGTCACAAATCGCCGACACAAGAGCCAAGCCATCGATTAAAAGAAAAACCAACAACAAACAAGAGGCACTAGTGAGTGACAACAAAAGAAAAAAAAAAACCAACAAGCGGAGTAGCACCAAAAAACCCCAGAAGCTCCAAATCAGACATAAAAAGAACAAGAAAAAAGAGAAAAGAAAAGAACCAATCTTTCTCCCAGCACCATGCAGAGCATACCCATCTAAATCGAAGACATTCTCAGAAGAAAAAAAATGCAAACTTTGAAGGAAAACTAGAATCTCCATAAGATAAACTCGAAGACCCACCGGTGTCAAAGACGTGAACTTGGTTGGTCTGGCAGTTGTCTCTGCCATAGCCACCGAACACGTACAGGAACCTCCCCCCTTTGATGGCGTTGCAAGTGTGGCCCCACCTCTTTCCGGGGCCACCCGCCTCTTCTCTGCCGTGCTCCGGTTGCTGGGCTTGCGGCAACGGGACTCTCTCCCACTTCATTCTTCCTTTTCCGGGAAAAGATCAATCGACAACACAAGGGGGGCCAAGAAAGCGCGAGAAGGCGAAAGCCCTTCAAGAAAAGAGCAGGATTTCAAAGTTTGAGAAGAAGGCTTGGGGCTCAAAGGATCGAGGGGGTCTCTCTTTGGTGTCATGCAGAGGAAGAGAGAGCACAAGACCTGAACGAAAAAATGTCGACGAAGCCGCAAAAGCTGTGTCCTTTGTGGGAAGCCGAGTCGAAGGAATGGATTTTTGCGAGTGAATGCAAGAGCTTCTCTTCTTCTTTGTTTTCTCTCTTTTCCTTTTCCCTTTTTCTTGTCCAGAAGAAGTGATGAAATATGTGATTTTTTTATTTTTATTTTTATTTTTTATGAGAGCTCCAAGAATAATTAGGAATTTTCCCAATATTATAAATAATTTTTATAATACCCTTTTCACCCTTTAAAATAAGATAAATGAAGGAAGAAACGAGGAAAAATTACCCCACACATAAAAAAAATTCAATATGTCGTTTTATTTAATGGCAACAATATCGGATGACAGAATTATATTTTCTAATCAGATAACAGCGCTAATAGTTGGAGCTTGAAAATTTAAGCAGATTTTTCGAGTAATTAATTTTTATTTAATTTTGATGGATGATAATGGCAGAATTTCGAGTCTTGATACATGCGTAACGTCACACACACACACACATAATTGGTTTGATGGAAGCAAGAATTCCTGGTTAACATTTCGAAATGGGTTTCTGTATAGGCAAAATTAAGGAGAGCAAAGTTTGGCAATTTCTTATTTTTTAAATCTATGCTGAAGCATATCCACAACCAACTACTGCATAAAATTCCAACTCAATGCCTAATAAGGCGATCAAGCAAGTGGCTTGGCAATTTGACGAAGTGACGAAACACATTTCATTGCTTTATCTGAAATCATATTAATGGTCCTAGTCCAACTAGCTAACGTGATAGAGAAAAATCCGAGCACAGAGAGAGAATTCGGATGATATTAAACTCGAGTATTTAGTCATAAGGATCGGCCAGTGCGGTATGAATATCCACGGAAGGTTTCATTCTTCATGTGCGATGTCAGATCGAGTAAAGCAAGCAGTAAAAAAAGAAAAACCATGTCTGACTATTTATACAGAAAGACAGATCCACAAGTTTCCACAGGCCGAGTCTATGGCCGTGCTGGTTTACGAGCAACACCGCTCATTTTCACAACGTCTTTGAGGAAGAGAGGAAGAGAGAGAGCGCATGCTGCGACGTGAAGTTGACGTCTGAACCTCAGTCTCATCTCCATGAAATGACCTTAACTTATAACTAGTTGATATTTGGATATTGAGATATGTCCATTGCATGATTAGTCAGTGAGAGACCAATGGGGTTCACGACATCCGACATAATGCACACGTTAGAGGCGACTCTTGTCCAATGTCTTTGCTATGAAAAGTGACTCGAGCTTCATGCATGTTACACCATCACAGTCTCCTGGATTCCGACGCTCCAACATGTCGGAGCGTCTTATCCATATTCATTGCAGATCAAGGGGTTAACTCGTGACCAATAATTTATCCTCAGCATATGGAAAGCCTGAAGTCTGATTTACTGCAGCAAAAATTAATTAGTTGATCATGTAAAGATGAATAGAGTAGAAGAGCACATGAATTATCATACATGTAATTGTCGCAACCAGAACATCAAGTTGAATGAGCTTGAGCTTGAGCTTGGCTATCGGATTTCAATGAATTATCATTTGTATTGTCGATAATTTTTCCATATCCATAACATACTGCGCCCGGGTTTCTTGAGGATCCTTGCCAGACACTCCTCAAGCCTGCATATTGAAGTGGAAATCGAGATATGTAAATGACAGGTCACAGCAAGTGTTCAGACTATTTCTGAACAATCAGTTGACCTTCAGTCGAGAGTCCATGAAAGCATGGTATGCCATATGGAAAACTGAACCACCAACTTCCCCAACCAGATACAGCTTCAGCAGGAATTCTAGTCTGAAGACTCCCCCAATCTACCAATCAAGTGGAACACAAAAGCACATGGTTAATTGGAAAAGAAATATAGAGGATGGTATCAGTTTATCAACCACGTGCATCGAGCCACTTCAGTAAGCATATTTTGTGCACTGCCCACCGATACATGAGACCACGAACGATTTGCATAGCATTTGTCCAATGCTATCTGCTCCAAATAATTGGCAATTCGATTTGATTGAACTAAGATTGTTGCTGGATTGAATGATGAAAAGCCGAGCTATCTGAATCATCATGCTCGGGTGTGGTCCGATATTCCTTCACCTTTGGCTTGGCCTCAGTACATTAATAAGTTGGTATTGATGGCCTCGCTAGCAACATAGGTTTCCAGGAAATCTTACATTGAAGTTGTTAATCATAAGACTGCGATCGGCGAATTGCCGCGGCAAAAAGACTGAAATTCACAATGATGAGGCCCATGACCACATCTTCCAGAGGTAGCCTTCTGAACCATGATTTCCTAGAAGTAGGAAGATAATTAGAACTGCCCTTCAAGAAGTAGTGCCTCAGTCACATGAATATACTCCAGAATAAACTTCAACTAGCCGATCAGGTCGGGCCAGGTTAGGCCGAGGCGGGCCACGCCTCCATGCAGCGGCACTTGCCCAAGCTGGCCCTTCATGTATTTTCAAGGTTAAAGGAATTCTTACTTCATTTCCTTACATATACACTATCTTTATCAATTTTGATGCTGAGAGGAGGAACCACTAAACCATGAATGGGAAATATGCGGACAAAGTGCAAAAGAAGCTGATGGCAAAACATATGCAGCACACAAGTCAAGTACATTAATAGTCAATCGTCACATTTTTCCGACATTCTGCTCGGAGTTGCTACATTGACAGCGGACAGAAAAATTGTTATCTGCAGATCTTGCGCTTATCCGCTTGACTGTTTAATCAAAGAATGGTCTTCTCGTCTATATTGTTCTTTCTCCAGCTCTACTTCATATCTGCATCTTCCCAAGCCAATTTCCATGTACCAAGGTGGCAGGTCCTGATTCTGTTCTTCAACTGTACCTGAGTTTTACCTTCATATACCCTCTCCCATGATAATTTTTGTTTTAACACATGTGTTAGCGACGTACCTCGTCTCCACGCTGCTCGAACAAAAACATTTAAAAAAAAGAAAAAGAAATTCAAGGCCTTTCAGTAGAGAAGAATAGGGAAAAACAAAGGAAGTTGCTTGTCCTTTTGGGAAAGAATGTGAACATTAATCCTTCAAAATGTGAGATTGTAACGTACTTTCACAATTTCCCTTCTTATTGTGAAAACCATAAACTACAATCTTCAAAGTTAAAAAAACATCCAATACTCAATTTAATAGATGTCAATTAGCTACCGCCAAGACTCGAAACCTTAGAACACCACAGCCAGATACCTATGCTTCTCCAGCTAGGCAAGTTGGGGTCCATCATATGATCAAGAATAATCTCAAGAACATGACTCCAATCATGTCAACCTCAGCATGGATATACGACATGTGGGTTCCATTTGTTTCGCGAAAAATAAATGATCTGGAACAAATGAAAAATATTTTCATCATCCACAAAAATATTGAAGCATAATATGTTGTCAATAATGACAACATTTCTCATTGATTAATTATTTAAACCGATATAAGCGATCCTTTTTATGAAAATATTTTTCAAATCACCCATCTTTCGCGAAACAGACGGAGCTGTAAACATCATACAAACATTCATTAAATGGCGAAGTTATATAAATCGATTCCAAATCTAAAAATTTTCTTATATTAGGGTTGCGTTTGTTTTGCGGAAAATGAAATGATTTGGAGCACATTTTCCAAAAATTGATCGCCTGTGTCGCTTAAAAAGATGAACGAATGGAAAAATATTTTCATCGTCCACGAAAAATGTTCAATATAAATTGTTATCGATAATGAAAACATTTTTCATCAACTAAACTTGGATATCACTATTCCTTTCTATTTCTTTTTCCTTAAGTTACAAATAAAATTTTTAGAAGTTAAACTGCTCAAGTACATCAGGAACGTGAAAAGAACAGATCAAAACTGCAAAGGGAACGATAAGAACTCCTCGAGAAACTAAGGACGATTATAGCAATCATTGCATGAACGTTTAAAAGCTCCTGGAACAAGCAAAGTGAGAAAGCTCAGATTCTTCAAACATCTTTTGTGCTGATTTTCCAGCCTATTAAAAGTTAAGATTTTTGGTAAAAGTCCAAGATAACTTGGAATTGCAAAGGTTGACTGACCTTGTTCAGGTCCTGGGAAGAGGCTTCTTTTCCATGCACATCATCGGCTTCCCCATCATCAACCGAGTCCGGCTGCATGATTCAACAAGCCTTGGACTCACTGTTATAATCACCGTTTGGCATACCAGTAGTTGAATCGCCATAAGTTCTTTTCCTGCTGCAAGAATGGAGAATCAGAACTGAACCCACCTTTGTTAAGTAAGATCGACCGGCTAATTGCGAAGAACAAGAGACTCACCTCCCAGAGCTTGAAAGAGGTATAGGGAGAGTGCTAGGACAGTTTCTATGGTGTATTGATCACCAAGATTCTCCGTCGCTCTCGCCTGAAAATATTGATTTGCCTCTGAACGGCTTCTGGATGCATGAATTGATGACTATGAGAATTTGCATTAGAGTTCATAGCTAGTTATGATTTGGCAGATACAAACATTTCACAAAAAAACGTTATCAGGACCATGCTTCTATGATTTTGAAGAAGTTGTTGGGGGGAAATTAACAGTCTGTGGACTCTAATGCAGGTGCTCATAGTTATCAATTCGCACAATCAGAAGCTCTCCGAGATAGAAAGATATTTCAGGCAAGAGTGACGGAGAATTTTTGGCGATCATACAAGGTATTCAAAATATCTGTTTCACGACCACAACCCCACGATTCCTAGATAAGTGACAACTCCAGTGGGAGATCTATAGCTATAGATAATAGCACGGGAAAGCATGTAAAACAGGCACTTGGCTTCTGCTTCATGGAATTTTAATTACTTGACAGAATCTACGGTCGCACAGAAATCTCTCTTCACATATTTGAAGAAAATTTCCTGATTTTGTATTGAATATGGTGATCTGGTATTTAATATGGTGATTTTGTCGGTTTATAAGATAAAGATTTCCATGGAAGGAAACCTACAATGAGATCGAATCCATTTACTTAGAGTAAATACATAGATTTGACCAAAAAAGTAAATACGTAGCAAATACATAGACGTCACCTGGATCGCGGTACCCTAAGGGCAAGCCTTAATGCAGCGGTAAAAGGTTACTCCATGTGACCTAAGGTCACGGGTTCGAATCACGGAAATAGCCTCTCTAGGAATTAGGGGTATGGCTGCAAAGATGAACCCCTTCCTAGACCCATGCTGTGCTGGGGAGTCTAGTGCACTAGGATGCCGATTCGTTATGTCAAGTCTGAGCTTTAACTTCAAGAAAACATTATTTCTCAATGAGAACAAAACACTGGATAAATTTTTCGTATTATATGATCAGTAAAGTCCTTGTTTTGGAAGATTTTTTGGTAAAAAACTGGAACAACAAATAAAGTTCATGGTTCATATTGTTACCGGGATGGCCATGCCCCTTCCGAACCATGATATTAGTATGATCTTTCTAATTTAAATACTCTTACAGATGCCGGTCGCCAGAATTAGCAATCCAATCAAACCAACCTCATACTCATTCAATTAAGAGATATTACATGAACATGGTATCGTATATTCGTTGATTTAATATATGCTTTGAGGATCATACAGACTACTAGGGCCAGTAGTGGTTTACTTTATTTGATCAATTATAGAAAATGTTGCACCTTACAGATATAAAGGATATGTAACTACAGAAGACCGTTACCTGAATTTTACCTTCATATACCCTCTCTCATGATAAAATCTTTCCCTCGTTAATTTCCAGCTCTGTTTCTCTTTTAGTTACTGATTAACTTTACGATATCTAGACTGCAACAATAATGACGGTCATCACAAATCACATGAACACGGGCTGTGTGCACCGTGCAATGCAAGGATCTTGCCACCTATGACATTTCGAAGCAATGGAGAGGGCAAAGAAACATAGGGACCTTTGATTACTCCTAGCTGGGAAAAATCTGTGATTTATTGTAGACAGCGAACGGATTACAGAAATGTAGCTTGCCGATTGAAAAGGCAATTGATCATCATAAGAAAACTACAGTATAGAAACTGCACGTCTCAAGTAAGGGAAAATCGTCCTACTTATTGCTCTTGTGAGCATAAAAAGGGGTCATACATGTCGAAGCTCAGAAGTTGCTGCATCACGAGATTCGCAGTGACTCAGACTTCATATAACGCAGCAGACTTTAGTTCCACAGCTGCGGTGCAGTTTCTTTCCGGAACTGCCACTTCAACAAAAACTCCCACATTCTAAGACTAAGACTAAAAATATGAGAGGAGAAATTTGACAATCACTAGTTGAGCGAAGATCAGGAGGCAGATCAGATCTCTGTAGTTAGCTTGAAGGCTCTGTCAGCTGTCAAATGCATCTGGGACAACTTGATGGATATACAGTTGGAATTGGCTTACGCATGGGGTGCGTCAAGAGGTTCAACCGATCAAACATAACTGTGCAAGAACCTGTTTCAAACTGATTTTGCCAAGTCACCTCTTTCATCTCACCTTAATGTCCTCTCATCTGCCATCAGAAATATAACAATTAGCTTGTAAGCATATAGTAGATCAATACAGATGCCCAAATCAAAAAAATCCACCTAAAGATGGAGCTCAATTTGGAAGCAAGATCGCTATTTAATTGGGGGCTCCTTTTTTTTCTTAGCATCAGGATTCCCAGCAAATCTTAATCACAGTCAAAAGGATTTGCACAAGATAAACTACCAAAAGAAAGCCCACAAGGTATATAAACCTGTATGCAAGTAATAGTTATCGTTGAGAGCCTCGAGACTTCCATTGCAACCACCCACAAAGACAAGAACCCCAATCCTTACTGTATCCAGACAGTCCCCAGCCATGGAAAATCTGGCAGAAGGTCCAGCACCTGAAGTAGTCGCCTTGGACCATATCGCAAATTCTGCAATATCATGGTAAGTCAAGCAAAAGAAATAAAGAACATGAGGACACGGAGTCGAAGGAACGAAAAGCATGCTTATGTTGCTTTCCCTTGCTTTTCCAAGGCAACAAAGGAATATGAAAAAATTAAAAGAAGCAATAGATGATCAGCTCAAACTTTAATTTCCAAATACATTAACTATTAAGCGAAGTTAACCAATCAGTGGATATGAAGTTGCCGGACAAGGAAAAAGGCCCTATCCTTGAAACAGCAGTTCGTCTAGCGCTCCCATGTATTAACTAACACAGGCTTCATATAAAACAGGCCAGTAAGAACAGGACAACTAGCAATTTGAGTCTGACATCATTACGTTTCAGCAAATGCATATATATCTGCATGATCTCTGCGGCAGACATTCAGAGAAAGCATTTGCAGAGCAAAAAGTACTTACCAACATCAAGCATATACAGGTCATCATGTAGTTTTTGGGCCTCAGTGCATCCCCCATAAACAAACAGAATCTTTCCAAAATTAAACAGTCGAATGTCCAGCAGGGGGGGTAGCATGTGGCCATTGGTCTTCAGTTCCTTCCACATCAGGGTATCTAACAAAATACAGTAAGTCCAAAAGAGTAGTAAAAAGAGGATACTTGTGGAGAGAAAAAATCAAACAACCGCTATTCAGTTGAACTAATAAAGGCTACAGTAGACAGTAAACCTGCATCAAGAATATGGACATCAGACAAACAGTAATCACGTCCATCTTCACCACCAATAACAATGATTTTGTTCTTCCAAGTTGAGCAGCTATGGCTATCACGTGATGAAGGTGGGATACCAGTTGTCATAGCCTTATTCCATGCAAATGTCTCTATAGATTATGAGAAGGAAAAGCAGTAACTAGCATATTTGTATACCGAAGGAAGATAATACTGAACTCTGCAATCTAAATTAATAAACACTTGACGAGCAGTTGTAACCGAGAAGTTAGGGGACACAACATTCACGGAAAAAAAATTATTTAATCCACCTCTCATATGCACAGACAGGGAAATTTCACAAATAGATGTCAATGGGGACTAGTGGCAAAGAAGAAATGTCAACTTTTAAGAAAAATGTACCTGTGTTCAATATGAAGAGATTTAAGAAAGATGTACCTGCGTTCAATATGAAGAGATCATTATAATATACTTCATCATCATCATCAGGAGATTTTCCATACCCACCAAATATGAACAGCCTTTTACCCACAAGTGCTGCACTATAACCCTCCCTTGCCTCCGGTCCCTCTCCCCTTATAATTGGTGATATCCATGTATGAGAAACTACAAACAGATTTGTGAATTACATTAAACAGAACCTGACTTCTGCTAATCCAAGTATAATGAAAAGATACACAGATTATTAGTCGACAAGACTGTAAGGCTACACCAGGGGAAAAATGAGACGGTAAATGTAACTTACAAGTGTCTAGTATATGCAAATCCCTGAGAGGGTTCATCCCATCCGTCGCACCAAACATAAACAAATTGTCACCGACATTAGTACAGCTATGGCTGTCCCTTGGAGCAGGTGGCGTGCCTTTTATTGTGGGTTGGCTCCATGTTTGCTCTACTGTGAGTCAGATAATTATCAATTAAGACTATGGTAAACGAGATTGCCTCTCATAGTTCAACAACTTCCACATGCCACACTAGCTAAGCTCCAATGGAACACGAGATCACGACACAAAAACTAGAAGGCAACGGAAGTTGGAAGTTCACCGAAAGCCATCCCTCACGAAATTCCAGCAGTAAATATAACATCAGTAGAATGCAAATGGGGAGAAAGTCAAAAACAGCTCCACTAATTGTTCACGATGAAAGAAGTACAGGAAAATATCGGTCATAGCAATGCCATATATAACAATCACTGGACACAGAACATCATGATAAATTCTCTTCCATCCCACTCATTCAATGTATAAAACTAGCCACAAATCGCCAATACAAGAGCCACACCATTGATTAAAATAAAAAATAAGAACAAAGAAAAGGCATCAGCGAGTTATACCCAAAAACAAAAATAAAAAAAAGAAATCCCAACAAGCAGAGTTGCACCAAAAACACCAGGAGCTCCAAATCAGACAGAAAATGAAAAAAGAAAAGAAAAGAACCGATCTTTCTCTCAGTACCAAGCAGAGCATACCAATCTAAATCAAAGACTCTCAGAAAAAATGTAATCTAGGAGCCTTTGACTCACTTTTATAATCGCCATTTTGCATACCCATACTTGAATCCCCATAAGTTCTTTTCCTGCTCCAAGAATAGACAATCAGAAGAGAACCAACATTCATTAAGTAAAATCGATCAGCTACATGGGAAAAACAAAAGACTCACCTGCTGGAGCTTGAAAAAGGTATAGGAAGAGTGCTAGGCTCATCAAAAAAATAAAATTTCACGGAGAGGTTTTCCGTCTATGACAGTTTCAATGGTGTATTGATTTCCAAAATTCTCCGCCACTCTCGCCTGAAATATTGATTTGCCTCGGACGATTTCTGATTGTGTGAATGGATAACTATGAGAACCTGCATTAGAGTCCATAGCTACTAATGATCCGGCACATACAAGCAATTCATGAAAACCGTATCATGACCATAATCCCATGATTTCTAGATAAGTGAAAACTCTAGTGGGAGATCCATAGCTATATATAATAGCAGGGGAAAACATGTAAAACAGGCACCTGGCTTCTGCTTCATGGAATTTTAATTACTTGACAAAATCTACAGCCGCATGGAAATCTCTCTAGACAATTTTGAAGAAAGTTTCCTGATTTTGTATTGAATATGGTGATTTTGTCAGCTTATAAAATAAAGATTTACGTGGAAAGAAACCTACAATGAGATCGAATCCATTTACTTAAAGTGAATACGTAGATTTGACCAAAAAAGTAAATACGTAGACGTCACCTAGATCGTGGTACCCTAAGGGCAAGCCTTAGTGCAGCAGTAAAAGGTTACTCCAGTGTGACCAAAGGTCACGGGTTTGAGTCACAAAAATGGCCTCTCTAGAAACTAGGGGTATGACAGCATACATGAACCTCTTCTTAGACCTACTCAGGGC
Organism: Metrosideros polymorpha var. glaberrima; assembly: GCA_001662345.2. Classification (NCBI taxonomy): domain Eukaryota; kingdom Viridiplantae; phylum Streptophyta; class Magnoliopsida; order Myrtales; family Myrtaceae; genus Metrosideros; species Metrosideros polymorpha. The sequence continues at coordinate 2,887,675 of BCNH02000002.1, forward strand.
GAGAGAGTCTTGTGCACTGGGACGCCGATTTGTTATGTAAAGTCTGAGCTTTAACTTCAAGAAAAAATTATTTCTCAATGAAAATAAAACACGGCATTAATTTTTCATATAATATCATAAGTAAAGTCCTTGTTTTGGAACATTTTATGGTAAAAAACTTGAACAACAAATAAGTTCACAGTTCATATGGTTACCGGGATGGCCATGCCCCATCCGCACCACGATATTGGTATGATCTTTCTAATTGAGGTACTCTTATGACCTAGGTTGCCAGAATTGGCAATCCGATCAACCCCACCTCATACTCATTCAATTAAGAAATATTACATGAACATGGTAGAAAGCATATGTAACTACAGAAGACTGTTAGCTTCCCCCAACTGCTTCTTTAAAATGTTCTACAACCCAAATCGCAGATCGACAAACCCTTGTCCTTAAATACAGTTCTCTTGACAGGCGACAAACCTCATCCTTGTTACCATACCACTACTCATAGTAGAACACGATCTAGGTAAAATCTTCATATCTAAAGAAACCTAACATATCAATAAAATCCGAACATATGGTAGAATTATCTGCGGTAGCTAGTGACTATACTTCCAAAACAACAAAAAAATTGACAAATTCTCCTTTAATGTTTCTTTCAGACAAGTAATGCATGCAACCTTCTCGAAATTCCTTATGCAAAGGTGCTTAGTGCTCACAAGAAGGGCATTTTGTCCATCCCCTCACAAACTCTTTCTCTCTCTCTCTCTCTCTCTCTCTCTCTCTCTCTCTCTCTCTCTCTCAC
>BCNH02000002.1:2918340-2936100 GCA_001662345.2 Metrosideros polymorpha var. glaberrima
GTAGCATTTGGCCGGTGCTCTTCAGTTTCTTCCACATCAGGGTATCTAACAAAATACAGTAAGGCCAAAAGAGTAGTAAAAAGAGGATACTCATGGAGAGAAAAAAGCAAGCAACCGCTATTCAGTTGAACTAATAAAGGCTACAGTAGACAGTAAACCTGCATCAAGAATATAGACATCAGACAAACAGTAATCACGTCCATCTTCACCACCAATAACAATGATTTTGTTCTTCCAAGTTGAGAAGCTATGGCTATCACGTGGTGATGGTAGGATATCAGTTGTCATAGCCTTATTCTATACAAATGTCTCTGTAGATTATGAGAAGGAAAAGCATCAACTAGCATATCTAAATTAATAAACATTGGACGAGCAGGAGTAACTGATCACGCATGCTATAAGTAGTACTTTGAGAAGTTCAAGGACACAACATTCATGGAAAATGAAGTATCTAGCCCACCTCTCATGTGCACAGACAGGGACATTTCACAAATAGATGTCAATGGGGACTAGAGGCAAAGAAGAAATGTCCACTTTTAAGAAGAATGTACCTGTGTTCAATATGAAGAGATCATTATACTATACTCCATCATCATCATCAGGAGATTTTCCATACCCACCAAATATGAACAGCCTTTTACCCACAAGTGCTGCACTATGACCCTCCCTTGCCTTCGGTCCCTCTCCCCTTATAATTGGTGAAGTCCATGTATGAGAAGCTACAAAACAGATTCGTGAATTACATTAAAAATAACCCGACTTCTGCTATTGCAAGTATAATTGAAAGATACACAGATTATTAGTTGACAAGACTGTATGGCTTCACCAGGGGCAAAAGGAGATGGTAAATGTAACTTACAAGTGTCTAGTATATGCAAATCCCTGAGAGGGTTCATCCCATCCATCCCACCAAACACAAACAAATTGTCACCAACATTAGCACAGCTATGGCTGTCCCTTGGAGCAGGTGGCATGCCTTTAATAGTGGGTTGGCTCCATGTTGGCTCCACTGTGAGTCAGATAAAACTGATTATCAATGGAAAAAAAAAAAGGAAAATCACAACATCCACACACACAAAAACACACACAGGAATTATGCTTTACTTTAGCCTTCTAAACCATGATTTCCTGAAGATGAGAAGACAAAATACCATTGAAAATTATGCTTTAGCTACATGAATCTACAATCAAGTAAACTTCAATCATAACCAAGTGTCACCACCAAATGGTCGAAACCACATATCCTAACCAAGGAAAGTCAATGAACGCTAATTTGTACGTCCCTAGGAAGCCGCTTATGCAGTAACCCTCACCTTCAGCGAAGTTTATTATGAGGGCTAATAGAAACACTTACGAAGCATTCTGCTATAGTAGCCAAGAACTTAAATTTCTCATTGATGAGTGGCAGCAGACCAGGCGATCACCACAAACCTGTATGAATCAAACCCTGCAACCACTGAAAGAACTCTTGCAGCCTCTTCTTGAATTTCAATCTCCAGAGAATCAATAAAGCTGACCAAGAGGTGAACAACCTCACCAACTTCCAAGACCGCCTTCACAAATTTCTCGTCATCATTCGCAACTTAGTGCAAACTAGCCAGAGCTTGGCTCTTCATTTCTGTCTCCCTCAATTTCGCCCTTATCAACAAATCGTTAACATAAAACCTCATGTCCTCCTTTCAAGCCCCAAACCTAGGCTCTGAGACAACAATGGCACACCCGTGAGGAAAAAACTAGTTTTGCACATCCCAGAGAGATTCTTGACACGGCAATGAAGCTTTGTCAAGACCATGTCCAAATTGCTCTGCACCAATGGCTTCCCGCCATAGAAATTGCACCATGCATTTCTCAGCAAGGCCATGACACTCCCTGACTGTGACCATCATTTCTTGAACTATGCCTGGAAGCTCAGTGCCCTCATCAGAGATGGCCAATGCCGAAGATATCTCCACGAGCTTGTTCCTAATGGGTTGCCATTTCACTGTGATGACTTTGATTGAGTGAGAGAGGGAGGCGTACGAAGAAATCAACTCGATGGCTTGTTTGCACGTGGGGTTCGGGTTGGCTGATTCTTGGAAACTCTGTTCTTGGAGTGACTGTCTTTGAATTTCCTCTGCTTCTTCTTCTTCGTCTTCCCACATTTCTGCATCTGCTAGTTGTTGTGGAATAAGAACATCTTGAGATGCGAGTGTCCGCTATTTGAGAGGGATCAAAGAGGATGAGACTTCGATCTTTGGTTTTTGGAAGAAGCTGAATTGGAGCTTGTGTGTTCATTCATGCTAGCACAAGAATCTGAGTAATTGGACAGGGGTGGCATGTAAAGTGACAGTTCATAAAACTGCAAGACAGTGACAAACACAGTCATCTCTCTTCATTGGTCCACCCTCGGGAGAAAAATGAAGGTCAGTTCGGCAACGATCCGAACATGTATTGGATATGATCTGAACTGGAAAACTGAACAACCAGCGTTGAAACCCATTATCCAGTCTCTCCTTTACAATGCAGTTTAACAAGAGAAAACACGGATATCCATACATACATACATCACAGAGAGACACCCAAATCTTCAAGCGTAAGAAAGTCATCGGGACCATACCCATCGCCCTCCAGATCGGAGCACATGGACTCCACTCCCGAGTTTCCACCGCCGGCGGCCGAGTTCTCAGGCGAGGTCAAGAAAACGTCGCGGTCACGGACGCAGTCGTCGAAGAGACTAAGAAAGCCGTCAAGATAGGAGCTCGTGGGGGGATGGGTGGACTCCACTCCCGAACTTCCACCGTTGGCGGCCGAGTCAGACTGTCAGAACTGGTTAGTTCATCAGGTCCCGTGGGACGTCCGTGTGCTTTATTATCGCAGAAAAGACAACCGGGTTGCGGACTTGGTCAACGAAGGCCCAACGAAAACGTCTCCCTCTGGGCTGGGCTCTCTCATCTCATCTAAGCCCTTTTTTTATGGGCTCTTCGGGCTTTGTTTAAATTATACGTACTACTTCACCGCTTTTCAGCACTGATTTGGAAACTAAAGAAGAAGAAGGAAGATCGATGAAAGAGTCGCTAGAGGACAATTCGGTTGGTTGAAAGTATAAGAAAGAAATAGATAAGACTTTGTGTTTTTTTAAGCAGGAAAAAAGATAAACTTTTCAATTAGATTAGCACTAAATAATTTCTCAAAATCCACACGCTAAGCAATGTTTTTCCTTACATGGTGAATTCTTGTTGGCCGAAGAATTGAACGGATTTACATTGTTTTTTTTTTATTATTATTTAAATCACCATTTTTGTTTTGTCAATTTTGCTCACAAAAAAAAAAAAAAATGCGCATGACACCCTCGATTTTCAAGTTGGAAATCTTTTATGGAGTTTGCAATAGAATTAATGATGGAGTAACTTTATCATGGCTATGGTCTCCAATAATATCCTCGTTTACAAAATCATGATTAAATATTTCGCACTCAACACTCACTTTCGTGACTTCCTTGCCTACACACTAAGGGCCCATATGATAAAACCGAAAAATAAGTGCTGAAATCTAAGTAATGAATTTTAAGTGCCGACAATAAAAGCAAAAATTTGTTTGATGCTATTTAAGAATTGATGACTGAGGATTATTAGTTTCTTACTATAAATGAACTTGAGATCATTATTGGTAGGTTTTATTAATATAATTGACAAGATCTTAATTGGCATCGATTGCTTTTTTTTACTACTCAATGAATTAAATAGTCCCTTCCTTACTTACCTCATCAAGTGTTGTTTTCACTATAATTGAATCTTCCGAACAGAGAAAAATTGATCGAATCTTTTAATTTAATGTTAGTTATAGTAATCAAACAATCTTAATCTTATTAAGTGCTGATTTTTTTAAAAAAAAAATTCAACACTTAACTGGATTATCAAATAACTCTACAACTTTCCTTCTTCTTCTTCTTCTTCTTCTGGGTAAGAAGAGATAATGCAAATTATTAGATGCTAGACAAAGTCATACACAAGGTCCTCCATGTGACGATATGGGGTAGATCACCACGGGAGGACAATTCTGGTGCAAACATAAGTGTTAAAGAAATCGAGGTGAACATATAATATATGTTAATACATCGAGGCAAAGAGGAAGCGAGAGGGGGAGAGAGCGACATCGCTTGTGTTTAATATGGTTGGGGTCCTCGTTTATTATAAAATTGTTCTTCCAATCCAATTTCTGGCTCTGACCGTAGTAGTTCCTCCGGAATTCAATGACAAACAACTACTTAGGATCAGCTTGCAAATTTGTGGCACGTGTTTTTTTTTCCCTTTTAAAAACTTTTATCTCATGGTGTTCAAGAGGAGAGCACTTAAATCGCAATTGTGTGCGCAAGAAAAATTAAAGAATATTCCATCGGTTAAGGTCGATGTTTGTCGTAATGCTGAAGTTGGACGTCGAAAATTTCAGGACGACTCTGATTTTTCGTCCTCTCAACTTGACCTATGTAAATCATTAAATTAGGTGCTCGAACTTTTTATCTACGTTAATCAAACACCCCGTCTTTTTATTTGTCTACCGTCAAGCTTAGTGGATTCACAAAATTTTTCGTTGAAGCCTTGTTAAAAGAATGTTGTTCCGTTTGTCTACATTTATTTTATGATTTTTTTTCCTTTAACTCTCTTCAAAATTTTGAAAAATGGAAAAACCTTTGAATAAACTATATGATTCCAGCAATCATCCCAAGGTGAAATGCCAAGGAAGTTTGACAGATTGCCAAGTGGGTGCGATTGGTCCATCTTGCGAGGTGGCTCGTACACCTGGCACAAGCCTTCCTAAGCTCTATCTATTGCAGCTTTGTTTCTCAATTAATTATTCTATTTTATTTTTTATTCAGGAGTCACCACTAATCAATTATGGACTGATTAGGGGCGGATACCGTCTTATTCCCGCGAATCGGAGATTCATGGATACGAGAACTTAATTACACTAAGTGTGTCTAGCGCCTACTATTGGTACCCTTTTCTTTTTTATGAAAACAATTCATGCAATCTTTTTTACTTTTCTATTCTTAAAACATTTATCTAGCGTTCGTGCATAGATATTCACCAAAATAAGAGATCAAAGCAAATAGCCCGAGCCGTATCAAGCAAAATTAAACAAGGCCTTGTTTTATGTCCTGGGATATGAACCCATAAGTAGTAAATGGAAAGTATAATCAATAAGGAATCTAACCCTAAATGTCTTAAACATAAAGGTAAAAATCCAATTGCATTAGAAGAATTAAACATGACAAAAAAAAAATTACCTTATAATGTGAAATGTACCATAAGGTGACCTCTAAAAAAAAACAGTCTACCATGTGATGCAAGATTAACGTGCGGAAGTGAAAACGAATGTGAAATGCTAAGTCCAAAACATCTAGAATTTATGTCATGATGACGTACAGTTGTATAAAAAAAAATGCAATTACTAATCAAAGCTAAGTGCGTCATCCAATTATATTATGAACCTTCCAAAGCTACTTAATAAGTGCGTGTTTCCTATTTAGATGCAATTCTAAATTTGTTTTTTTCTTTTTTTTTAACCCTTTCGTTTTATTTGCTTTTTTATTGTTGTCGTCTATCAAACTAATCAAACCCTAAACAGGTGGGGAATTGTTTTGGTCCGAATGTTTCTGTTATTTCCTTCGTGCCTTGACCGAGTCTCACATGATCCTGTTTATGTGATGATCTTCTTCTCCCAATCACTCATTTATTATTTTTAAAAAAATGCTTTCGATCCATGATTTTGCCTTTTAAAAATTTATCTTATGGCGTTGACGAGGAGAGCACAGCAGTCTACAGTATACGGACCTCGCAGCAGCAGCACTGATTTGGAAACTCGAGAAAAAGAAGACAGAAACTGAATATTCTTATAACTAGACTTTACAGCTTCTTCTTCTTCTTCTTTTTCCATATTTGCCTTCTAAAAGCAATGTCTTTTTAATACTCAATGTATCCTATCCCAGCTCTTAGCTTAAATTTTCTTTATATAGTGCATTGCATATTTTACCCTTAAGGAGAATATTCTTCGGAAGAAAATTTAAATACCAGAAAACTACTTCTATTTTCATCCTCACGGCCAACCAAACAAGGAAAAACCAATCACTATTCTTGAAAATGAATTTCGGTTAAAACTATTTTCCTAAACGTAATATTTCTCATGAAATAAACACACCCTAAAACGGATAGTAAACTTTTAAAAATATCACATGTAGCTGGTGGAAAGCCAAAAGGGCAGATTCCCACGTTCTAAGCGAGGTTCAATTATTTCAATAGCCAAAAAGAAAATGGGATTTATTAAGTTCTCCATCAATAATCTTGAAACAAAGGCCAAAGATCCATCTTCCGTCGCCACAATAGAGGAGAACATCGTCGAGTCCTTGATCGTGAAGTACGCGGCCGCTCATGATTGTGTACGATAGGAGACTAAGACGCCCAATGAAGATGGGGCAACAACACGAAAACGACACCAAAAGGATTGATGATTTGAACAATTTATCTATCTTGCTTCGTGCATGTATATTAAATCAAGTGTGCATATAGAGAACGCAGGCCAACGATATTCGAAAGAAATATTTGAAAAAATATTAAAACATTATCAAAAATTATTCACATCAGCGCCAATCGTGCCACGTAGAATGGCTGACACAGCCCCATCCTCAAGTTAAGTTTATTATGAGGGCTAGAAACACTTACAAAGCATTCTGCTAAAGTGGCGATTAAATTTCTCATCTATAAGTGGCAGCAGACCAAGTGATCACCTAAAATAGCGTATCCTACTAGCCTGCCCTTTCCCTATCTGTCACCTAGGCACCTAGGCTAAGAGGCAATAGAATTTAGGAATTTGCCATGATTTTCCTTTTTCTTTTTCTTGCACCCCACCATTCACTCTCTGATTGCTAAGCATGCCCCCAAGCTACCATATGCTGCACACAAGATCACAAAGTGGAGCTAAAAGCAATTGAACCATGAACCCCTGATATTTTCATTGCGAGCGTTGAGAAATCCACTTGACCTATCGTTACGCCTAATGTCACCACCCCCCCACGGAAAACTATATCTGGTTTGAGTCCCAATAGTGCAGCAGGCCAGTCATGATCCAATCAGGGTATGAGACTGAACTTGCATGGCACATGGTAAATTTATATTCAGAGCCAATTCAAGGTTGCCAATTTCCTTTTCATAATTTGCAAATTGAACATTTCCTTGGACAGATATAACTCTCTTCTCTGCTTTGGCTTATTTTGGAACATAAATATGACATTCCAATGTCAAGAAGCAGAACTAACAAAGATAAGTAAACGGATGTTTAGGTCATAGCAATTTTCGGTAGCAAGACTGTGACAAACAGTCATATCCCTTCATTGGTCCACTCTCCGGAGAAAAGAAAGGGTCATTTCGGTAATGGAAGCCCCCACAAATCACAAGCAAAAAGAAAATGCCGAGGATTCATCACCAATTTACCGTCGAAAATATCCGAACATGCATTGCATATTATCTGCACTGAAAAATTGAACAACCAGCGTAGAAACCCATCACCTAATCTCTATGTTAATCATCATTATCTCGCCCCTAGAGATACAAAACCTAACAAAGATCAAGAATTTTCCAAGACCAAGAATTGCAAAACAAAGCACACTGGGGGACACTGACCAGCCGCGTCTGTAGGAGTCGAAGCTGCCGCTGAATCCTGAACGCGAGTTGAAAGGCGAAGGCGCCCTGTAAAACCCAGCTCTGGAATTCACGAGCTCTTGAGCGGCGACCTGAGAAGGGCACTCGAATAAGCTGACACCGGGGCGTTCCTCGCTTGGAGCCGCCATGGTGCGCTGTCGGAGAAGAAGGAACTAAGAACGACATTGATGTTCCAAGATCACAATTAGCAATTTCTTTAAAAAAATGACGAATCAAAGAAGTTGCTAGATAACTAAGAACGACAACATGAAATTGGTACACTAATTAATGTCGCGCGACCCATTTGTTCAAATGCTCATAAACACTCTGCCACATCATCGAATACATGAAAATTTTTCAGATGAGTCTTACTTTAACTCGAAGTGTTCCAGTCTTCGAATAAACACAAATTAATAAAGAGAAACAAAGTAAAAAATTTAAACCTCCCCCCACCTAGGGGTGAGCATGGTTCCCGGGTAAAACCGGGAACCGGAACCGGAACCGGACCGCGGTTCTAGGTTCTAATATGAGAGGGTCCGGTTCCGGGTTCCATTTTTTAGGAACCGCCGAAACCGGAACCGGGAACCAAGAACCGGTTAGGAACCGAATACTAAAAAGAAACCTATGTGTTTGCTTATGATAGGTGATAGCCAGAAATCTTCTTTGGTAGCAATTGTTTTGTTGATCCCGATGCATTGAAAGCATATGCTGATTCTAAAGGAATCAAGGTGAATTTTTCAATTTTTTGTTTGGTTTTAACCAAGGGAATTCAAAGTGTTTGCAATTGTGAAGTTGGTACTTCTTGCTTGGTTTGTTTGCTTGATAGTGTTCTAAGATGATTAATTGATTTTCTGAATTTGCTCTACTACCAAGTTGATAGCATTTTGTACTGAAACCTATTCTCATTCCCTTTGTATTTTGCTTTCATTGTCGGTAGGTACCACATCCTTGTGATCCATAAAGAGAGTTTTCCTGGTGAAGTTCAGGAGGTCTTAGTGTGAACCAAAGATGGAGTAAAATTTAGGGCAACCTGTTGCGTAATTGCCACTTGGCGAATGTAGCGCAAAAACGGAACATACTTTAGGTTTTATAATTTAGGCATATCCATGCACTGAAGTTCTATAATTTAGGTTTTATGTTACGTGTTTTGAACTTTTTCTTGTTTATTTTATCTTACGTTTTCATATTTAATGGATTGTTGCTACGACAAATGGGGAATTTTCATTTTTGTAGTTGCGTTTACTTTTATTTTTTGCTTAACTAAAAATGAAAAAAAAGAAAAGAAAAGAACCTGTAAGAACCTGGAACCTGCGACAGGGTAGGTTCCAGGTTCCAGGTTCTGACGGGTAGGTTCCAGGTTTCACAAAACGAGGAACCTGTAGGGACGGGTAGGTTCCGGTTTCAGGTGGAACCTGTGAGGAACCTGGAACCGCTCACCCCTACCCCCACCCCACCAATAACGAGGTTTAGTCATTTCATCTATCAAGTTCCCCATCAATAAATCTTGAAGCAAATTTCCAAGGTCAATCTTCCATCGCGACGTGGAAATAACTAAGCCTCCAGCGATATGGCACCGTTAAAATTAGGAAAGTGGAGTAATCATTTTAAATTTCCTGCAGATGGGAAGACAATATACCCTTGAAAATTGTGCTTAAGCTACATAAATCTCCAATCAAAATACTATCAATTTGCTCATTTTAATTACATTCTTGTCGACACGCTAGGGTCCGCAAGACATCCACTAAGGGATTAACACAGATTCTTACAGAATACTCCATCAGTCAAAGTCAGTGTGGGTGCTAATTTTGGAGTTTTTGCTTCATGAGTCACCACTAATCAATTATGGACTGATTAGGGGTGGAGATCGTCTAATTCCCGCAAATCGGAGATTCATGCATACGAGGACTTAATTACGCTAAGTGTGTCTAGCGCCTACTATTGGTACCTTTTTCTCTTTTATGAAAACAATTCATGCAATCTTTTTTACTTTTCTATTCTTAAAACATTTACTCGAATAAGAGATCAAAGCAAATAGCCCAAGCCGTATCAAGCAAAATTAAACAAGGCCTTGTTTTATGCCTTGGGATATGAACCCATAAGCAGTGAATGGAAAGTCAATAAGGAATCTAACCCAGGAATGTCTTAAATTTAAAGGTAAAATCCAATTGCATTAGAAGAATTAAACATGACAAAAAAAATTACCTTATAACACGAAATGTACCATAACGTGATCTCTAAAAAAAAAAAAACAGACTACCATGTGATGCAAGATTAACATGCGGAAGTGAAAAGGAATGAGAAATGTTAAGTCCAAAACATCTATAATTTACGTCATGATGACGTACAATTGTATAAAAAAAATGCAATTACTAATCAAAGCTAAATGCGTAACCCAATTACAGCTACTTAATAAGCGCATGTTTCCTATTTAGAGGCAATTCTAAATTTCTTTTTTTCCTTTTTTTAATCCTTTCGTTTTATTTACTTTTTATTGTTGTCGTCTGTCAAACTAATCAAACCCTAAACGGGTGGGGAACCCGACAAAATTGAAGTGGACGGACTCTGCCCAGCACCTGGAAGAGTCACTGTCAAACCTTTAACTCAGAAGGGTATTGGTTGGAATGTTTGCGGCGTGTGCGGGAAAGTGGGGGGGCTTTTCTCAGGATCCTGCTTTTGTGATCATCTTCTTCTCCCAATCACTCATTTATTATTAATATATATATATATACACAAACGCGCACTTGCGATCCATGATTTTGCCTTTTGAAACTTCATCTCATGGCGTTGACGAGGAGAGCACGGCAGTTTACAATAACTAGACTTTTTACAACTTCTTCTTTTTCCATATTTGCCTTCTAAAAGTAATTTCTTTTTAATACTCGATGTATCCTATTCCAGCTCTTAGCTTACATTTTTCTTTACATAGTGCATTGCATATTTTACCCTTGAGGAGAATATTCTTCAGAAGAAAATTTAAACACTGGGAAACTACTTCTATATTCTTCAAAAGGATTGATGATTTGAACAATTTATCTATCCTGTTTTGCGCATGTATATTGCTTCAATTATATTAAATCAGATATGACCGTATGTTTTCGAAACTAACAGTACGGTCATGTAAGTCTTTTCCTAATAATGTGGAGAGAAAATTTCCAACGCAACAAATACGGCTTCAAAGCCGATTTTATGCTTTTCGAGATTTTTTTTCTTCTTTTGTATCTAGGTGTTACTAATTACTATCATCCGATTTGGAGTAAAATTTGTCGAGCTAGAAAATTAATCTGAAACGAAACGAGGAGTACACTTCTTATAAATATCACGCGTTGTTAGTGGAAAGCCAAAGGACAAATTGCTTAGCAAGGTTTAAATATTTTATTAGCCAAAAAATAAATGAGGTTTATTACGTTCCCCATCAATAAATCTTGAAACAAATTTCCATGGTCCACCTTCAGTCGCGACGGACAGGGGAGGACGTCGAGTCCTTGATCGTAAAGCATGAGGCCTGTCGTAATTGTGTGCGCAAGAAAAATTAAAGAATATTCCATCAATCAAGGTAGGTGTTTATCGTAATTCTGGAGTTTGGATGTCGAAAAATGAGGTTTATTAAGTTCTCCATCAATAAATCTTGAAGCAAATTTCCAAGGTCCGTCTTCCATCGAGACGTGGAAATAACTAAGCCTCCAGCGATATGGCACCATTAAATTAGGAAAGTGGAGAAATCATTTTAAATTTATAAAATCAAACTTAACATAAGTGACGTAAGTAGTGATACAGAGAAGCTTATTACTCTGTGCTGTTTCAAATTGAATCCCGTGCAATTCTGCTGATTAACTGACTGTTAACGAAAACGTGTTAACTCGAGTTAATATACGAATTATACATATCGTGGCATGTCATATTCCGTTCTATCTGAGTTTGTTTCACATGAACGGGTCGCGTCCATCATTGTTAGACCTAGAGCTCACTCGGCGTGATGTGATTTGGTTCCACAGGATTTCGGTGTTGGACTTGAAGCTTGTGAAGCTGTGTATCAGTTTTCTAAAGGCGATTAATTTCTTCCCCAAAAATCAGATACAACAGGATGACTTGAAATGAAGCAAGAAATGAATTAAATAAACATTTTCCTCTAGATTTTGATGGATGGGGGCAGTTGGGTGCTCGAATTTTCAACTTAGGCTCGAAAGCAACAGCATCAGGCAATACTATCAATTGGCCCATCTAACTACAATCATGTCCACACGTAGGGTCAGCAAGACATCCCACTAACACAGATTCTTACAGAATGCTCCATCAGTCAAAGTCGGTGTGTGCGCTAATTTTGGAGTTGGACGCCATAATTTCTGTGATGATTCTGATTTCTCGTCCTCTAAACTTGCCCTACGTAGGCGCTCGATCTTTTTATTTGTTTATTATATACTCTAGCTTTCATGGTTAAACGAGGGAAGCTCATCATGAGAATTTCAATCGAAATTTCTTAAAAGAATGTCCGTCCGTTTGTCTATATTAATTATATGAATTTTTTTTTTCTTTTTCCTTGCTTCAAAAAATTGAATATGGAACTTTGAATAGAATATATGACCAGCTATATTGTAATTTCATAAGAGGTCAGAATTTCGTGCAATATAGTTACGACAATTGCAACATTTGATTAAGAATTAATACTATCAAAAACCCCTCAACGGATACATCCATGCCACATTTACCCCAAACTAATTTTTTTGTTACAAAAACTCCTAAATTAGTGCACATGTGCCACATATACCCCAAATTTGTGCTCGTATGCTACATTTACTCCAAACTAATTTTTATGTCATAAAATCCAAAACTGGTAAAACTGTGCCACATTTATCCCAAATTGATGTACCCACGCCACATTTACCTCCAAAAAAATCCAAAATTTACCACAATTTTTGGGTAAAAGTGGCACGGGTATATCAGTTTGGAGTAAATGTGGTATAGGTGTACCAGTTTAGGAGCTTTTGTGACACAGAAATTAGTATGGGTATATGTGGCAAGGGTGTACCGGTTGAGATTTTTCGTGACTTAATTTGAGATAAATATGGCCGTGTGTACCAATTTAAGGTTTTTTATTTATTTATTGTATTAACCCTTTGAATTTCTTCGGCTTCTTCTTCTTCCCCCATTTCTGCATATACTATTTGTATTGGAAGAAGAGTTTTGTGAAGTCAGTAGCTGCAATTTGAGAGCTTGAGGGGGGGTGGGGGTTGGAATGAGACTTCATCTTTGGTTTACGGAAGAAGCTGAATTGATGCCAGTGGGTTCATTCACGCTACCACAAGAATTTGAGTATATGGACTGGGGTGTCATGTAAAAGTGACAGTTCATTAAATTGTAGGACAGTGACAAACACTGTCAAATTGAACGGCAAATGGTAAATTTATATTCCGAACCTATTCAAGATTGCCAATTTCCTCTACATACTTTGCAGACTCGGAAGTCAACTCGGTTGCAGCTTAATATTAATTAAATACTCTACCTCTCACGATTTGTCCAATAGATTCCTTTTGCAATTAACACCCCACGTGGCACGGTTCGAAATCGTATTAAATTATAAAGTTGGACTTAAAATTAAGGGAAAAAAGAAAGTAGTGACATCAATGTTAGGAGGACAAAAAAGTTTCTTATCCTATGCTGTTTCAAATTGAATAACGTGTTCTGACCCAATTTTTTTTTTTTTTTTAATAGCGTGCAATCCTGCTTTACGAGAAGCAACGCATATACTCGTATTTATCCCAAGAGACGTCCAAATCTTCAAGTGCAGCAAAGTCGTCCGGATTATATCCACAGGCCTTAACATCGTGGTGCGTGGCCTCCTCTCCTGTGCTTCCACCACCAACAGCTGAATTCTCCGGCAAAGTCAAGAAACCGCTGCTGTCACCGTCGGCGATGCAGTCCTCGGAGAGATTCAGAAAGTCGTCGGGATTGAACCCACAGCCCTCAAGATCGGCACATGTCGGAATGGACTTCACTCCCAAACTTCCACCGCTGGCCCCATTATATGCGCAACCCTCAAGAACGGAGCGCACGGGAGTTGACTCCACTCCTGAACTTCCACCGCCAGCAGCCAAGTTGACCGGCGAAGTCAAGAAACTGTCACAGTCACCATGGCGGACGGAGTCCTTGAAGAGAGCAAAAAGTGAAGGACGAGAAGCTTTGATTCTGTAAAAGGGAATCAATCTCGTCATCGTTCAAAACTTCGGAATCACAACAAACTCCAGCTCCAGAATCACCACCAGCACCCACATCATCCACAATTAGAGAGTCGAAGTCCTCCTCGGTCGCTGAGTTGACCGGCGAAGTCAAGAAACCGCCGCGGTCACCGGCCAAATCCTCAAAGGGAGCCAAATGTGAAGGACAAGGAGCTTCAAAACTCTCTGAAAGCGAATGGATCTCGTCATCCTTCAAAACTTCAGAATCACAACAAACTCCAACTCCAGAATCACCACCAGCACCCACATCCTCCCCGATTAGAGAGTCGAAGTCCTCCTCGGTCGCTGAGTTGACCGGCAAAGTCAAGAAATCGCCGCGGTCACCATCACCGGCCAAGTCCTCAAAGGGAGCCAAACGTGAAGGACAAGGAGCTTCAAAACTCTCTGAAAGTGAATGGATCTTGTCATCATCATGCGAAACTTCATAATCACGACCAACTCCAACTCCAGAATCACCACCAGCACCGGCCTTAACCGGTGGATTGTTTTCCGATTCCTTCAATTTCTTGCGCGCACGATCGAGAACGGCCTCGCACTTGTCGATCAGGGAGCTGAAGTCCTCTGTCGCGCAAGAATTGCACTCTTTCTCGACCCAGTCCACCCACTCTCTCAGACCCTTTGGCGGCATCACATCGCCATCGCAACCGAGGTAGTCGGAGATTATCTCTTCGACATTGGGGCTGCTGAAAGGGTAGACCTTGCCCGTGATGGAGAAGACAATGATGGCGATGCGAGCGCCTGTGAGCGTGCAGAGATCGGCGGCCTTCTTGAAGAGGCCCCCACGCCTCTTCGAGAACGTCACGCGCCGCTTGACCGGGTCGTCGATCATGCCAGTTTCTGTTCGCCGGCGCTTAAGCATTAACGGTGGAGTTTGCGAATGATTTTCACTTGGAGGCGTCAAATGAGTTTGCATGTTCCTTGGGGAGAGAGTGAAGAGGTTTGCAGTATGAAGTGGGTGTTTCGATGAATATGGCTATGGATTCGATGATATGTGATGATCAAAAGCACGAGGCAAGTGACTATATATAGGCAAGGAATGGAATCTTTGAATAAACTATATGTTTATTTTCGTTCTAGATTTTTTTTAAAATGCCAAACCGTTTGTCTTCATTTATTTTATGATTTTTTTTTCTTTTTACTCTCTTCAAAAATTTGAAAAATGGAAAAACCTTTGAATGAACTATATGTTTGTTGCGATCATCCCGAGGTGAAATGCCAAGGAAGTTTGACAAATTGCCAAGTGGACGCGAATGGTCCGTCTTGCGAGGTGGCTCTTACACCTGGCACAGGCCTTCCTAAGCTCTATTGATTGCAGCTTTGTTTCTCAATTAATTATTCGATTTTGATTTTGATTTTGATTCAGGAGTCACCATTAATCAATTATGGATTGATTAGGGGCGGAGACCGTCTTATTCCTACAAACCAGAGATTCATGGGTACGAGGACTTAATTACGCTAAGTGTGTATAACGCCTGCTATTGGTACCTTTTTCTCTTTTATGAAAACAATTCATGCAATATTTTTTATTTTTCTATCCTTAAAACATGTATCTATTGTTCTTGTGTGGATATTCACTCAAATAAGAGATCAAATCAAGTAGCCCAAGCCGTATCAAGCAAAATTAAACAAGGCCTTGTTTTACGCCTTGGGATATGAACCCATAAGCAGTAAATGAAAAGTATAATCAATGAGGAATCTAAGCCAGGAATGTCTTAAACATAAAGGTAAAATCCAAATGCATTAGAAGAATTAAACACGACAATTTTATTTTTTTAACCTTATAACGTGAAATGTACCATAACGTGATCTCTAAAAAAAAAACAGACTACCATGTGATGCAAGATTAACGTGCGGAAGTGAAAACGAATGAGAAATGCTAAGTCCAAAACATCTATAATATATGTCATGATGACGTACAATTGTATAAAAAAAATGCAATTACTAATCAAAGCTAAGTGTGTAATCCAATTATATTATGAACCTTCCAAAGCTACTTTATAAGTGCATGTTTCCTATTTAGATGCAATTCTAAATTTGTTTTTTTTCTTTTTTTTAACCCTTTCGTTTTATTTGCTTTTTATTGTTGTCGTCTATCAAACTAATGAAACCCTAGACAGGCGAGGAATTGCTTTGGTCCGAATGTTTGCGGCGTGTGTGTGAATGGGGGGGGAGAACCTGAGTCTCTTTCTGCCATTTCCTTCGTGCCTTGACCGAGTCTCACAGGGTCCTCCTTTTGTGATGATCTTCTTCTTCTGATCACTCATTTATTATAATAATAAATAAAATGCTTTCGATCCATGATTTTGCCTTTTGAGACTTCATCTTATGGCGTTGACGAGGAGAGCACGGCAGTTACATTATGTGGACCTTGCAGCCATCCTACAAGTATTATGTATACACAAAGCATAGGTCTACAATCAAAACATGCGCTGATCAGCTGTAGAAACTTTGAAGCTGGATAAGAGCAACATAGCATAATCAGCAACACATATGATTATTTTGTGAGATCACATCAGTCCTTGGTTGATGGAGATACACTCTCTTTTAAAATTTGGAGCTTCATCCATCTGATCATCTTTGGAATTGATAGGAGCCTACAGTTATGATTATTGGTCTGCAGGTACCTGAGGAGGTAGACAAAAGTCAAAATATGCAGGCAGATCCCATCATGCACCCGATACACATTTGCATTCAGAGCACAGAAAATAATCCAGTGATCAATATCACATTATAATGACTATGAACACCCAGACACAGCTCAATAACACATAAATACATTCGGCATAAAAATTAGGAAAGTCATGTTTGGTGGATCAATTTTTTTTTGTTCCATTGCTTTTCTTTCATCTCTTCCAGCAACAGAATCACATGAAGGCATTAAGTAGTTCTAGAATATTTTAAAGGGGAGTCAGCACCCTGCTGCTTTGAACTTTGGTCCAACTTGCTATTGGCATCAGAATCTACTCAATAACCAACCATTAAGTAGAGAAGAATAGGCATCAGAATTTACATTATGTGGACCTTGCGACCCTGATTTGAAAACTCGAGAAAAAAAAAAAAGGCAGAAACTGGATATTTTTATATATTTTTATATTTACAATAACTAGACTTTTTACAACTTCTTCTTTTTCCATATTTGCCTTCTAAAAGTAATTTCTTTTTAATACTCGATGTATCCTATTCCAGCTCTTAGCTTAAATTTTTATTTACATAGTGCATTGCATATTTTACCCTTGAGGAGAATATTCTTCAGAAGAAAATTTAAACACTGGGAAACTACTTCTATCTTCATCCTCACGGCCAACCAAACAAGGGAAAATCAATTACTGTTCTTGAAAATGAATTTTGATTTAAAAACAATTTTCCTAAACGTAATATTTTTTATGAAATAAACACACCCTAGAACATATAGTAAACTTCTAAAAATATCACATGTAGCTGGTGGAAAGCCAAAGGGCAGATTCCCACGTTCTAAACGAGGTTCAATTATTTCAATAGCCAAAGAAAAATGGGGTTTATTAAGTTCTCCATCAATAAATCTTGAAACAAATTTCCAAGGTCCACCTTCAGTCGCGACGGACAGGGGAGGACGTCGAGTCCTTGATTGTAAAGTATGAGGCCTGTCGTAATTGTGTGCGCAAGAAAAATTAAAGAATATTCCATCAATCAAGGTAGGTGTTTATCGTAATTCTGGAGTTTGGATGTCGAAAAATGAGGTTTATCAAGTTCTCCATCAATAAATCTTGAAGCAAATTTCCAAGGTCCGTCTTCCATCGCGACGTGGAAATAACTAAGCCTCCAGCGATATGGCACCATTAAATTAGGAAAGTGGAGAAATCATTTTAAATTTATAAAATCAA
>BCNH02000002.1:2952430-3002189 GCA_001662345.2 Metrosideros polymorpha var. glaberrima
AGGACACTTAGAATTATCGTCGCAGGAGATAATTTGTCATGATATTTGATGCAATCATGCTTTACACTAGTTATCCTATCACTAAACGTCAACCTTGGCGACACTACAGCATATCAATCGTTTGTCTAGATCCAATCGAGGGATTAACCAACCAAAATATTGATCATCATAGAAAGAGAGAAGTTATTCAGCCAAAAGACTAGCTGATCTTATAAAATGTAAAAAATAAAGAAAAGAGTCGATGCACACCTTGATTATCCTCAACACGTCTTTGCCAACCAGAAAAATTCCCTATCAAAGTGAATAAAAATTGATTCAGAGAGATATCAAAACTAACCCCCAAATAAACGACATTCTTATCAAAACCGCGGAAGTATCACCAGTAAGATGGCGGGAACTGGTATGATAAAGTCGAAGTAGAGTGTGGCTTTTGGAAAGAGAAATATATCGAGCAGCATGATAGCATTGACAGCTCCGCTAGCCCCCTGAAATAATATACTACAAGTTACATAAAAATCGAGTCCAACATGCCAGTTGAATTACAGAATAGTCGCAGGTTTCGGGGCTATTCCCTAAATTGAGCCCAGGATCTTCCGGAAAATAATATCACACACTTGCAGCACCAAGAAGCATGCTTTACTTCTGATCATAGCATTGTTTCGGATTATAGGTAATGCACATCGACATGATGTATAAAATATACAAAGCACTATTTCATGTTTTGGGACTGGAAACTAGAGGTGAGCATGGTTCTCGGGTAAAACCCGAAACCGGGAAATCAGAACCGGAATCGGACCACGGTTCCAGGTTCTAATGCTTGAGGGTCCGGTTCTTGGTTCCATTTTTTAAGGAACCGCCGGAACCAAGAACCGGACACTAAAAAGAAAAAAATAAAAACCCTAATTTAACTTTTTCTTCTCACTTTTAGACTTTTAGTCTCTCTTGCAATGTCTATTATATTTGTTCTTGATTACTCTATACAGGTTAGGGGTGAAGTCATATAGTTGTTAAATTCCCCTGCTTTACTCATCTGTTTAGTAATTTTTTTTTTATATCTTTCTGTTGTTGTTTAGTCTTTTACATAGTGTGCTTAGCTAGTCATTTAGTACTGAGCATGAAAATTAGGATAAGAAAACTTCAAATGTATGAAGCATCTTCCATGCTAGCTCTATATGGCTGCATTATTTGTTTTGCTAATATATAAATGTTTCATCTTTATTTTGAAATTTCTAATTATTATGTTCTTGTTGTGTATGTGTGAATTGATTAACAACATCATAGTTGTAAATTAAGTTCTGCATTTGGCTAGGAGAGATTGATGAGAAAAGAATATTCCATGACTGATTGATTTAGTTGAAGCCCTTCATGAAGAATTGCATACCCTGTCATTTGTTAACATTGAGAAGACTTCACAAAGCTGAAAAGCAAAACTAGAACACCGAGTGCACCCTTTTCATGTTGCTCTATTCAGTTACTAAAGTATCAACCCACACCAGACTCAGCGTTTAAGTATCATAATGTAAAAATTACAGCATTGAGAATGATAACTACAACGTTTAAGTATCGATACTCTATTTTGGCGTCGCATTAGTTTTTGTTGTCCATGTTTATCGCATTAGTACATCTTTGTTGTTTGATGAAGGAACCTGTAAGAACCTGGAACCTGTGACAGGATAGGTTCCAGGTTCTAGGTTCCAACGGATAGATTCCAGGTTCCAAAAAATGAGGAACCTGTAGGGGCGGGTAGGTTCCAGGTTCCAGGTGGAACCTACCCAGAACCTGGAACCGCTCACCCCTACTGGAAACTGCAATCACCAATCTCAGAGTAAAGCACGACTTTTTTAGACCACTTCACATTATCGACAAACTGACATTCAAAGACTTGGAATAAACTTAGAAGTGGACAGGACGTGACTAGTGGATTTACATAAATTATTATTTATGTTGATAGTAGTTGCTCTATTTACACATACCAATCCTGGCATTCTCGAAGGGTCTATGCTGAACGTTCCTTGACCCTGCAAAGTTTGAGGTAATCAAAACATGCATTAACTACAAGTCCATAAAATAATTCGGCTCGTTTTTCCATAAATTCAGTTTACCTTCGACTGTAAACGCATGAAAGCATGGTGCACCAAATAGAATAGTGAACCACCAAGAGCCCCAGCCAGATACAACTTCAACAAGAATTCTGGTCCGAAATTTCTCCCAATCTAACCATACAACCATTTGAAAGGTACATAATTAATTTTTTAAAAAAATAGAAACACAAGATATTATCCATCAAACAGAAAAATCAAAACAACCAGAGTAAGATATCTACTTATGTGAGGCACAAGACCACAAATGGTACAATTCTAAGTAACATATTCCAGAAAAAGGCCCCCATCGTAAACATAAACAGAAGTCTCTCTCTCTCTCCAGAAATCTTGCCATCCTTCCATGAGAAAAGGATAAGAGTCACAGTTTTTTTTCTATTGTTAAAGCTTCAGAATGAATATAAGCAGTTTTCCAAATTCAAATACACGCAAGCATTAAATAGTCAGAAAAAATAAAACATTCAAGAGAAAAAAGGCATCTTATATCTTATCTCAAAGGAAATAAGAAGATGAAAAGGTGTTAAGTCATACATTGTACCCGAAAAAGTAAAGTCCAATCATGTTATAGATTATATGCTCCATGGTCATATGGCTGAAGGCAGAAGTTATCAGTGTGTGCAGACGACCGCTCTTAAAGTTGTCTAACGAAATCTGCACCGAAGAATCACAGATTCACTTGGATTGAGAAATGAAAATTAATAATATAGATCAGCGCCGTCAGGTCTGGTCTCATTGGAGACCTTTATTTCTAGGACAGATATCTCACAGTGAAGTTTTTCATCATAAAACTACGATCAGCAATCTGCCATAGCATAAAAACAGCAACATTTGCAATTATCAGCCCCAGAACCACGTTGTCAACTGTTAGCCTTCTCAACCGTGATTTCCTGCAGATGGGAAGACAAAAATACCCTTGAAAATTATGCTTTAGCTACATGAATCTACAATCAAGTAAACTTGAATCGTAACCATGTATTTACACCAGATGGTCAAAACTACAAATCCTAACCAAGGAAAGTCAAAGAACGCTAATTTGTACGACTTTCTAAAGCAGCTTGTGAAGTAACCCCCACCTTCAGTTAAGTTTATTTTGAGGGCCAATAGAAACACTTACAAAGCATTCAGCTAAAGCGGCAATTAAATTTCTCATCAATAAGTGGCAGCAGACCAAGTGATCACCTAAAATAGCGTATCCGACTAGCCTTCCCTTTCCCTGTCTGTCACCTAGGCAAAGAGACAATAGAATTTAGGAATTTGCCATGATTTTCCTTTTTCTTTTTCTTGCACCCCACCATTCACTCTCTGATTGCTAAGCATGCCCCAAAGCTACCATATGCTGCACACAAGATCACAAAGTGGAGCTAAAAGCAATTGAACCACTGATATTTTCATTGCGAGCGTTGAGAAATCCACTTGACCTATCGTTACGCCTAATGTCGAAACTAAACACCCCCACCCCCCTGAAAACTATATCTGGTCTGAGTCCCAATAATGCAGCAGGCCAATCATGATCCAATCAGGGTATGAGACTGAACTTGCATGGCACATGGTAAATTTATATTCAGATCCAATTCAAGGTTGCCAATTTCCTTTTCATAATTTCCAAATTGAACATTTCCTTGGACAGATATAACTCTCTTCTCTGCTTTGGCTTATATTGGAACATAAATATGACATTCCAATGTCAAGAAGCAGAACTAACAAAGATAAGTAAACGGATGTTTAGGTCATAGCAATTTCGGGTAGCAAGACTGACAAACACAGTCATATCCCTTCATTGGTCCACTCTCGGGAGAAAAGAAAGGGTCAGTTCGGTAACGGAAGCCCCACAAATCACAAGCAAAAAGAAAATGCCGAGGATCCATTACCAATTTACCGTCGAAAATATCCGAACATGCATTGCATATTATCTGAACTGAAAATTTGAACAACCAGCGTAGAAACCCATCACCTAATCTCTATGTTAATCATCATTATCTCGCCCCTAGAGATACAAAACCTAACAAAGATCAAGAATTTTCCAAAACCAAGAATTGCAAAACAAAGCACACTGGGGGACACTGACCAGCCGCGTCTGTAGGAGTCGAAGCTGCCGCTGAATCCCGAACGCGAGTTGAAAGGCGAAGGTGCCCTGAAAAACCCAGCTCTGGAATTCACGAGGCTCCTGAGCGGCGACCCGAGAAGGGCACTCGAATAAGCTGACACCGGGGCGTTCCTCGGTTGGAGCCGCCATGGTGCGCTGTCGGAGAAGAAGGAACGGGGCAAAGAAACGCCGAGATCGGCGCGGCTCGGCCTGGCGACGGTGGAGGAGCCGCAGAGGCGGGAATGGCGAAGAAAGGAAGACGTCGAGGTTGCGGCGGCGGTGGTCGAGAGCTTTCTTGAGAGGCTTGAAGCGAGCTCGAGAGAGACGAGCCTCTGCATCGTTCCCTTGGGACCGAAAGTGCGTCTCTTTTGAATCAAGAATTCAATTCAGAGAGTGCAGAGTCATATTTACTGTGGAAGTATTGGTTTTTTCAGGGTCGAGATTTTGGGCACGAACGAATGAAGCTTTACTGAAATTTTGTTCTTCAACCGCCTAATTCCTAAAAATCCTCTAACTTAAGTGAGTCCCAATTATATCATAAACTGTTTTTGTTCCATAAAAAATTCCATTTCTAATCTCGATTCTACTATAAATTTATTTTATTTCATAAAAATTCACTTTTTATTTAACTTCCAAACTTGCCCATGTTAACCCTCTATCCAAAATTTATTTTGATAATTGAGAGATTGAAAACTTTTGAGCGCGAGCTGTTCGAGCATCTCGAGTGCGAGCTCTCCAACCACGAGAGATGAAAAACTCCCCACCACGAAAGATTGAATACAATCAAAAATCCCCAAGTGAGATGGAATAAAGATTCTTTTAAGAGTAAGAACAATTGAAGCAAGCAAACCCCAATAGCTCTAATTTTTACCCAATATTCAAAATCAATAAGACGTTATTTAGACTAACATGGATATTCATCTCTAAAAGACGTTTTCTGGAATATTTTGGGAAAAAATATTATAGCAATGACGTGGAAGTGATGCATCACTAAAAGCTATTTTGAAAGGAGGTAGATATGAGACTCAAGTAAAATTTAATTTTTTTATGAGACAAAAAAAAATCTAAAGTAGAATTGGGATTAGACCTCAAGCTTGTTGTTTTTTATGAGACAACAAAAAGTTTAGGGTAGAAATGGGGTTGGAACAAAAGTTGGGGATTTTTAACCATAATGGAATGTTCGAACAAAACGAAATTGAAAGTCTTCTAAACTTTATTTATTTCGTGAAAAATGAATGATTTAAAATTTATTTTTCGGAAAATGATTATTTATATCGCTTGAAAGAATTAGTTAATAAAAATATTTTCATTATCGATAACAAATTATGTTTGTTGATAAAAATATTTTTTGTTCGGTTATTTTTTTAACCAATATAAGCGATTATTTTTTTGACGAACATTTTCCAAAAAACGATAGTTTATATCGCTTGAAATAATCAGTCAATTAAAAATATTTTCATTATCAACGAAAATTTATATCTAAACATTTTCACTGTGGATAGAAATATTTTTTGTTTATTCATTTTGGCAAGCAATCTCTTTTAGAAAAATATTTTCCTAATCATTCATTTTTCGCGAAACAAATGTCCCTTAAAATTATCTAAATTTCTTGTCTATCATTAGAAAACAGAATCACAAATTGGGCCACGGATAGATGAGGTCTCGAGATTCAAGCACCAACAATGGGCTTAACAAAGGACACCGGAACTATGATCAACATATCAGGTTTCTATAAATAAAAAAGAGAAAATTTCAATCAAGGGCTTGAAGTGCATTCATTTTCTCAAAAAGAGATTTGAAGTGAACCTTATTTCAAATAAGGATTTAAAATAGCCAAATTATCTCAAATAAGAACCTGGTCAATCGACGACTATTTCAACATTAAAGAAAGGGTATTTTAGCAAAAAAATTATAAGTATTTTTTTCTTTTTTATTCCTTTTCATTTCTCTTCCTCCCCCTGCCATCGTCGTTGATGGCCAGCGACCTTCGGCCTCCGATGAGGGTGGCCCTCGCCTAGGCTAATAAGGGTGAGGGTGGCCATCACCGACGTCAGGCGAGGGTTAACCTCGCTCGCCCAACCTAAGCAAGAGGCACCCTCAATAGATCTGACAAGGGCGATCCTCCCCGCGCCTAGGCTGGAGAGGGCGAGGTTGACCCTCGCCCGACGTTGGCAGAGTGAAGAGGGGTTTGAAAAAAGCAAAAAATAGAAAAAAAAAATTAAAATTAAAATGACAAAAATGCCATTTAGCTAGTAAGGTTAGGCCCTTTTTAAAACTAATATGGTCACTTCATGGCCTTATTTAAAACAATGTCCACTTCATGTCATTATTTGAAATTTTCCCAATAAAAAATGATAAAAAAAATCCACTCTTTTGCTATGTTTCTAATTAAGCCTTATATTTTCAATTTTTCTAATCAAACTTTTGCACTTGATTAAAATATCTAATCAAGCCCGTCCAATACAAAATCCGGCTAAATTCATATATTTATCGTACACACGAAATCCAGAAATACAAAGTCCGTCCTTATATTTTTAATTTATTAGTTCTTTTTATGCTTCCACCAAATTCATACATTCATTGTTGATATCCACGTGGATCACACCCTGGCATCCTCGAATGTCACTTTGAATTTAGCCGGAATTTATCTAAAAGGGATTTTATTAGGCTTTTTGTACAAATAGAAGGGTGTAATTAGAAATATAAAAAAGAAACAGAGAAGAATAGTGATGAAAGTAAGAATATTTGGGTAAAAAAAAAGAAAAACGCTGTAGTTTCTCAGTCGTGCTCTCTGCGCATCTTGAGCGGCGACGAAGAAGTTGAGGCGGCGGTTCGCGGCGAGACTGCCGCGGGAAAAGGCTGACCGCGACCTAATAACCCACGTACAGCTGAATTCGAAAGAGGCCATTATCGCGCCAGCGAGCTCAGGCGAGAAGGAAACGGAGTCTCAGTTGAGCTCTCTGCGCATCTTGAGCGGCGACGAAGAAGTTGAGGCGGCGGTTCGCGGCGGGAAAAGGCTGACCGTGACCTCAGAACCCACGTACAGCTGAATTCGAAAGAGGCCATTATCGCGCCAGCGAGCTCAAGCGAGAAGGAAACGGAGTCTCAGTTGAGCTCTCTGCGCATCTTGAGCGGCGACGAAGAAGTTGAGGCGGCGGTTCGCGGCGAGACCGCCGCGGGAAAAGGCTGACCGTGACCTCATAACCCACGTACAGCTGAATTTGAAAGAGGCCATTATCGCTCCAGCGAACTCAGGCGAGAAGAAAACGGAGTCTCATCCTCTTTGACCAGATGAGGACGCGACTGAAATTGCTGGCGTTTTGCGGAACGGGACGTCGCTATCTCTCCGGAACAATCGGCGACTCCTCGAGCCCGAACACCCGACTCCTTTCGCAGTCCCAGCACAGGAAGCAGGTCTCCCTCGTGAATCTCTTCCAAAGGTACGGTTTTTCTCCGTCCCAGTCGCCTGATTTCCTCGCAAAGAATCGGTTCTTGCTCAATGTTAGCTTGCAAGATACTGAAAGATCACTAAGCATTTTGTCCTCGCTCAAGATTCCCAACGAATTGGTGGTCTCTGTGATGAGTCAGTGTCCTGGAGTGTTGGAACATGAGTTCCTGAGGAAATGGGAGGTGGTTTTCCGGGAGTTTGGCTTTCTTAGTGTTTCCTCTGCTGGCATTATAAGTATCCTCCAGGTTTCTAGGAAATTCAATGTTGGTCCGGAAAGGTTCGGTAGAATTTCCAAGTTTTTGAAGGGTTTAGGAGTTGAGGATTGCACTTATTGCAGGATATTGGAGGAGTTTCCTGGGGTTATTGCGATGGGGGAGAGTGAAATTTCGGGCAAAGTCGAGTTCTTGGAGGGGATCGGCATACTGAAAGCTGCAATGGACCGTGTGTTTTGCGCTTTTCCTGGCATTTTGGGATTGAGTGTGGAGGATCGATTGAAGCCGCTGATTCTTGAGTTTAGGCATTTGGGTTTTGATAAAGGCGTGGCTCGGGATGAGATTCTTAGAGAGCCTAGAGTTCTCGCCATGGAACTTGGGGAACTCTCGCATTGCTTGGAACTGCTACGGACTTTAAAATGCCGAGAGCCGATAAAAGAGAAGATTTTCAGGGGAGGTGAATTCAGAGCTGGGTTCGAAGTGAAATTGAGACTCGACTGCTTGTGCAGGCGTGGTCTGATTCGCAGAGACGCTTTCAAAGTGTTGTGGAAAGAGCCGAGGTTGATTGTATATCAGATAGGGGAGATTGAGAGGAAGATCGATTTCTTGGTAAACGATATGAACTACGATGTCGAGTGTCTAGTCGAGGTGCCTGAGTATTTAGGCGTGAATTTTGAAAAACAGATCCTTCCTCGATACAATGTGATTGAGTACTTAAGATCTGTCGGGGGACTAGGCGATCCAGTAGGCTTGAAAAATATGATAAAGCCTAGCAGGCTAAAATTTTATAACTTATATGTCAAGCCTTATCCAGAGTGTGAAAAGATTTTCAGAAGATGTGAAGGAGACGAAGCTAAGAAGCAGCATGCAGTGGGACTGTGGAAGCTTTTCAAACCACAAAAGTATCCCCAGTCCAAGGATGATGCAGAAAACATAAGGTCCTTTATGGAGTTGGGTGGTTAGGATGGGAAAGTCGTAGTGTCTCATCCATTAATATACTTCAAACTGACGATCGTGAGTGCTTCACCCCTATTTGAACCATTCACAGGTTTGTAAATCAACTTTACACAGAATACATCATATTTGGCATATTCTGAAGTCGGGATCAGCTCTTTAGATCCTTGAGTTAACCAGATTAGGAATTGGCATGTGGATCTTACATCTCTAGGTACCACATCAGCAGCATGGATTGGTCATTTCTAATAGGGTTTTGACTCACTTGTTACATCTCCAGGATATGCAAAATCAGCATGTATCAGTTTGTTCTTTGCCGATATGGAGGAGATGTCAAACAAGATGGATTCTGCTCTTCCTCATTCTGGTCAAGTTGCTTATACATTGCTTTCTTCAAAACTATGTAAAACAGATAAAATGAGTTAGAAGTCATTATACAACTCAATATTAACGATATTTATGCAGGTGGATTGTGAAAAAGATTAGATTTTCTAGTTTATATCGGTGGCACTAATTTTATATGTGTTTATCACTAAACTCTTGTATTTTGTTTTTGTACTTTGTTACCTTGTTCAATTTTGTCTCATGGAGTTACCCCTTTTTTACTTTACCTTATCAATTTTCGTCAGCTAGCATTGCTCCTGTAGCAAAGTTTATTCTTGTAAAATCTGTTAGTGAGGCTGTCAATTCTGCTGCAGGTATGAAGGCCTTTGAGAAAATCTTTTATCATGCCCAGTCCCAAAACTGTTGCTTTATTGGGAACTCATAGACTTAATTGGTTAGTTTTAATACATTTCTAATTAAGGTATTTGTGATATTTATATCTATCACGGTTTACACATCCGTGTCTTTACTTCTAGAAAATAGTATCCAGTGGGCGAACTCTCTTGTTATTATTGCTTCTAAGTTCTGTATATCCTTGATGTTTTACTTGCAATTGTATTTACTATTCAGTTACGATCCCATATCAAGAAAATAACCTGTGAAGTATATACAAATTATGCAAATGCGACATATTAATTACTGTTCAGCCACTGTATTGTTGATGATAGATAGTAATGGGCTCAGCTCCTGAGACTCGTGCCTGAGACTTATGTAGGAGCAGCTTTGCAACTTGGTCTTATCATTTCAAGTCTTCTTAAGTGTTACCTTTCTCCAGACTGGATAGACTGATTGGATAATTCTTGCAAGTGACAATGTGAGCTTAATAACAGGGCTGGATTGTTCTTTATATTGCTTTTCATCATATGCAGCTTTATTTACTACTTTTGATAGCCCATATACACCTATAACTGTGCTGTCAGCCTGATATAAATTTCAAAATATGCAACCAACCCTGGAGACAGGAATCTTTAATCTACTACATTATTAGATTGGACTATGTAGGCTTTTCCCTCAAGAAATATGATTTGGTGAATATTCTCTCTGTTAGACCTGACAAATTCATTCCAGTTGTTTAGTCTGCGTAATCCCATTATTGTATATTTTGATGAGGTTTTAATTGTTGTCATTCAATTGGGTCAGATGCAAGGAAAGTTTCAAATGGTGTTTGGCAGGCCATTCAGGTTTACATGACTCCTTAATGTTAAATTGCTCTTTAGTCAAGATTCAAACTATATAACTTTTATTGTGGACCATATACAGGAAGATGTACCTGATGAATCCGCTAGTATGATACTTAATTTTAGCCTTTTCCTTTCAGTTTTCAGAGTTGAGGCATTGTTACCACAAGCTCTTTACTCCAATTTTGTGGAGGCGCTACCTGAATGATGTAGAAACTAATGAATTAACTCGCATGATGCGTGAAAAATTAGTTGGGAACTAATATGAAGTTGATGAGGGCGTTTGACCTATTGATTACTCTGTGAGGAAATGAAAAAACTATAGAATACACAAACAGAGTCAGCTGTAAATGTTGTTGTAACTCGTTGCATCAAATTTACTATCATGGCCCAGAAATCTGACCTGACCCAGCTGCGACTCGAACTGGTAATTTTGGTTTAGGTCGGGTCGGAAGATTCGGTTTTCAGGGTCAGGAAACCTGCAGAAGTCCTCTGTTCACTTTGGGTTTTGAGAAAAATCCGTACCAGACTGTTGATCTGGTAATGTTTTGAAAACCCCAAATTTAGGTAAAACAAAAGGGAAAAAGATTCAGATTTCCCAGACCAAATCTATCTGAAATGAAGTTGAACATGTAGTGAAGTGAACTGACCAATCGCTCTGACGTCACTTGGGTTCAAGCGACCATGGACTTGCCACTTTTTGCCGACCTGGGATGATCATGTTCTTATTTTTGGTGGCATTCAGTTATAAATTGCCACAGTTATCTGTCCTGTTATTTACTGCACATTCCAGGGATTTGGCCATGGAGATCTTGAATCTAGAGTGCCCTCGGTGCTTGAAGGCTGCGATAACCTTGTGGTACAAGAGAACTAGATATCACCCTTGCATCTTGAGTTTATTCCTATTCGCCTCGTTCTTCGGTGGAAATGGGAACAACAGCTCATATTGAGGTTAACTTGCATTGCGTTTGGAGTCAGTATTACTGGACTTATCAAATTCATCATCTCCGTTGTCGGTGATGGTCTCGCATCCGGGAGTTTGTCTCTAAAGACGCCTTTGATAATTCAAGCAAGGAGTTTTGCCAGTGTCCACATGCCTGGTTCTTGTAATTGAGTAAGTGAAGGCTACAGTTTCTAGCTCATGGTCCGTACATGATCCATCTTTCTCGGTAGTCAGTCGTGAAGCTGGATATTTATGTCCGTGTTCGGGGATTCCATTGATCTTGTCGCTTGCTTTGACAATATGCTCCGCCATGACGAGGTCTCTCTCTTTTCGTTATGTTGCATTATATGACGTTCTATCTGTCTAAACCTTCCTTGTTCCTAGAAAATCAGATTGATCTTTACCAAGAATATACAACATACGCGTTGACCACTCTACACAATGGATCTGTCATGAGACATGCAGAGTAGGTATCAACCATTTGAGCCATTGTCGGCATGTAATGCAGCAAAGAATGCTGGTTTTGCATGAGCATGCGGTTCCATTGGGAGTTCAGTCGCCGCAGCAAACAACAAATTCTAAAGCTGCTGATCAAGACAGATCTCAACTTCAGACAAGCTCATGGGCTTACCCGGGCGGATCCGACCCTTGATTTGCCGATCGATTCGTGAACGTCTCCGGGCTTGAACTTGTTCACATCCAGCCAAACCGTCTCATTGCGGGGTTACGGCCCACACGGTCGACGTCGCTGTATACACGAAGAAACGAGGTGTCAGCCTGGGTTGGCTTTGTGTTGCAAGCCCAGCCCAAGTAGGAATCGGGTCTAGTGTGTGTAGTCAGAGGCCGAGCCCATTGAAGATCCGACCCAACATTCACTTTGGGCTTCTGTATTCACAGTCACCACCGCTGACCAGTTGACCACCATGTCCAGCCCAGCCCCCTGTAAAAAGGCCATTTCGTGACTGTTTTTTTGCTGATAAATTGATTAGTTAGGAATAAATTCTAGAGAATGAGTGAGCTCGCAGGCTTGAGGGAGCACAATTCTCGACTTATCAAAAAGGAGAAAAAGAAAAAAGAACGACCATTTCTTGTCTGCAATTGCTAGTCCAATTCCTGTATAAAGGCGAAAAAGCCTGTGTTTCGTTGGCCGGAGAGAACTCCAGATTACATCCTATGTGACATTTGGGGCAATGCAAAAACTGGGTATATCTGGATATTAGGGGTGTGCATGGAACCGGATTGACTTGGGAACTGAACTGATCAGTTTTGGGCGGTTTCTGATTCTAAATTTTTGGAACCAGGAATAATCTATCCAGTTCTAGGTTTAGGTGCGGCACCAAACCGCCTCGAACCAAACTGGATTGATATATATTTTTAAAATTTTTTCTTTCTTTTAAAGAGTAAAGAAAAGTAATTGTCAAAACCCTAAATCGAATAGGTCCAATTCGGGAACCGACCCAATGGAACCGGCCTAACTCGAAAATCGATCACCCCTACGGTATATTATTCGAATATGATCCAAGTAAAAAAGTCTCACGGAGGAATAGGATATAATGAGGAAATATTCGTATAATGCCCTAACGCTCATCTTTCTTCTCTCTCCCCTCTATCCTACCTACCCACCCATGAGCGCCACCCTCATCCTCCGTCGCCACTTTTTCATGCATGCGGCCATCATTGTCCCGATGATTTTGACCTCCCCATTGCCACCGTCATCACCAACGGTCGAGACGACGAATGACGACATTAGTCCTGCAGGTCCTCAACGGGCTCTAGCTTCGTCCCCACGAGAGCACGTTGGCAATGGTAGAGTCGCCCCAGTGCCGAGCTCGATGTTGAGCTCGAGCTCCGTCTCATTGCCACCAACGATGCTCATTGTGCCGACAAAATTTAGAAAAAAACGTCAAGATATCGGCCCCAAATCTAGTAGGCGCAATTAGGATTGAGTTGAGATTTCGAGTTCACCGATAAATTATGTTGTGGTGGACCTTAAAGGACAGATATAAAGTTCTTCCATGACAAAGCTGGACTCGACCTTGGCCATAATTTTCGTACGATGCTAATTTAAGTGCCATAATTTTTTTTTGGCTCATTTAAGTACTACAAATTGAAAAATCAATCATTGAAGTAACATCAGCGATTTGGCTTACTGAAAATTCAATGTGGACGCTAGAAAAACATACGTAGACGCTGGAAAGGACAATTTTATTATTTAAAATAATTTTTATTATTTATTATGTATTTTTAATCTTTTATTTTTCACTTTTTCTTTTCCGTGCCGACAATGGTCATCGGCTATCCTCGTCGCAAAGGCCTCGCCTAGACTAGGGGTGGGCCACTTCGCCCGCGAGCGAGGCTACCTTGCCCAAATCTAGCGAGGGCCTTTGTGGCCCTGCTTGCCCTCACCCGCGATTGGTGGGACCGCGAAGGCCTTGGGCAAGGCCATCGTGGCCTTGTCGATCGCGGGCATGGCGCCCTCGTCCAGATCTGACAAGGGCCTTCACTAGGAGCCACGGGCGAGCGAGACCTTTGTAGCTTAGGAGGGTTGCCAGTGACCCTCATGGGTACAAGAAAAAAGCAAATAAAAAAAGCGAAAAAAATTCAAAAACAAAAATTCATGTTGGATGATTTGTTGGAATTGACACTCAAATGATCGACTTTACTTCGATATGAAACTTAAGTGAGTGAAAAAGAAGAAGAAGTTATGACACTCAAGTGTAAAAGTTACAGCATTCCTGTTGTCCCAATCTCGGAGGTAGCGGAAGGCAAGGGCGACATCGACTAAGGGTTGATGATAGTGGCACAAAGGTAGAGGGCGAAGAGAGAAGAATTTGTGTTCAGGCTAAACGGTACAATGTCCATGACATTTACTAAGAATATAGCAAAATCTTATTATTATCCTCATTCCATCCGACCCTATCCCAACAGGTAAAAGTATCTAAACAATGGAACGCAGCCAAGAGTTAATAATGGGAAAATTTGCTGGATAGGACTCGGACAGTGGAGAATATTGGTCAACATGCCAAAGAAGACCAATGGAAGATATATACATATATTCAGATTCGGGGAGTTCACATTGGGTGCGCCAAGAACAGAATAAGACCAATCGACACAAAGCCAAAGGAAAAGGGAAAAGAAATCCAGAGAATTGCATCGAAGATTTTCTTGCCAAGGGATATAGGGTTCCAAAGTTATTTCTTCGAGAGGAAAATAATACCAAGATGCCGCACTTGGGGAAGAACAGGAAACCCAGAAAAGAAAGAAGCACCCGAGAAGAGACATAATTCTCCTGAAAAAGCCATTTCATAGTGATGAATTCGGGGAAAGGTCAGTGGGAAAGGACTATTTTGACTTCGTAGTAGTGGCAAATCTGTACCTTTCGGTACGATGAGAATGCAACGTTTAGGGTTCCAAATTTGTTCGCGCAACACTACTCACTTGGAAGCCTATCACCGCCGTCCCACCGTGATGTCCGTGGGGAGTCCGAAACCCGCGTGATTCACCTAAGTTCGAGCCCATCTTTCGCAAATTAACCGAGAGTTCCTAGAGTCTAGGATAAACTGAGGAATTGCACCCATGACCTTCCTTTAGCAAATCAAGATCTGGACCCTTTCATGCTGGGAGGACGTAACAAAAGTTCGATACTTTTACTCGGGGAGATAACCAAAATGAAGCCCAAGTCTGAGATCGTCAACATATCCAATTGGACACATATTCATTCAAAAGTTTAAGCCAATGAGTCAACATATATTAACTGCTCCACACCACACTAATTATCTTATATAAAACTTTTCTAACACAACTCACACGTGAATCTCAACATTTCAACCAAGCGACGTTGCAGTGCCTCAATGGCTTCCGTGAAGTAGCTAATTG
Source organism: Metrosideros polymorpha var. glaberrima (assembly GCA_001662345.2). Lineage (NCBI taxonomy): Eukaryota > Viridiplantae > Streptophyta > Magnoliopsida > Myrtales > Myrtaceae > Metrosideros > Metrosideros polymorpha. Next base: position 2,967,608 of record BCNH02000002.1, read on the forward strand.
AGGACATCTTGCAATCGTCAACACGCTTTCTTTTTTCATCTTTAAGTCCTCCATGCTTATTAACATGGGCCAATCTATGTGAACGTGACCATATTCTCTTTGAACTTGGGAAAATGTTGGAAACAATCGTGAAAGAGAGAAATGGCGACCATCGAGCGTTGTAAATCTAGCGGCGGAAGAGTCACACTATTATAAGTGTGATTCATGCCGGCAGTAAAACATCTAACCAGCTCGTGCCTTGGATGTATGCTATTTTATGGGGGAGACCCTTCTTGACTTCTGACAAGCTAGAGAGGCTGCGATGATAGACTCATACATCCAAAATGAACCGAGTAGTTATGACTCGTACCCAATATTTTGTAGACAGTGTAGGACCCTTAACGCACAAAAGAGCTCACAATTATAAAAAGGACTCTCGTACCGAATAAATTTCTTAAATGAAATAACAAGTGCTAAAAGGCTATTCATATTAATAGACCTATATAAGCACTCAATATATATATTCAGTACTGTTCATAGTGAATGTAATGTGGTATATTATAGTAATATTCGAAATGGGAAAAAAAAGGTATAATACCAAAAAAAACCCTCAAACTTTAGGTGTTAGGACAATGATATCCAAAACCTCTTTTGTCTCTTAAAAAACCCTCAACTGACAGATCAATATCCAAAAAAATCTTAAATTTTTGGTGTTGTCTCAATTATATCAAAAAAAAAATTTGTCTCGTAAAAAATCATAAACTTTTGTTTTTGTTTTTTAAAAAACCCAAAACTTTTGTTTTTATCCCAAATTTACCACTATTATCTTTCCGTCTGAAATAACCATTAGTGAACTTACGTGAAATGCCACGCCAGTAATAAAATTCTCTTCAGCAAACTGATATTAACAATAATCCACAAAATGATGTTTTCTTGGATGAGCAATTAGGGTTTGGCTTTTCAATTATTTTCACTCTTTTTCCTATTATCTCGTTTCCCTTTCATCTCGCTCAAATCTTCTGTGGCGTTCACTTCTTTATCTCTCGCGTTTGGAGAGCTCATGGTCGAGATGCTTGAACATCTTTCGGTTGAGAAATTTTGAAATATGTTGGTTAGAAATTTCATATATTGGATAAGACAATGGTTTTTTTTATAAATTGTTCTTGCTTTGACTTGCGCAAGAGATGGAGGACTCTAAGAGCAAGAGATGAAGGAGTGCGTGCCATGGAAGATTCAAGCGAAATGAAAAGGAGATGAGATGATACGAAAAAGAGTGAGAGCAATTGAAAAATCAAATTCTAATTGTTCATCCAAAAAGACGTCGATTTGTGGATTATTTATCCATGTCAGCTTGTTGAAGAGAATTTCATTTATGACGTGATATTTCACGTAGGCTCACTAATGACCATTTCAGATAAAAAGTTAACTGTGTTAAATTTGGGATAAAAATAAAAGTTGGGAAATTTTTACCAAATAAAAATAAATTTTTGATATAATTGGGACAACACTTAAAGTTTGAGTTTTTTATGAGATAAATTTTTTTTTGGATATAATTGTTTCAATACTTAAAGTTTTGAATTTTTTTGGATATTGAGCCGGAAAAAAACAAGGGGGGTACGTCCTAGGCCTGAAATGAGCTACGCCCATCTAAGTTGGAGGCTGAGAAAAGGACTGTGGGGGAAGGTGAATCTCCTGCCGACGATTCCCTGTGATGGTTGGATGCTAGAGGTCGTGTCTCCAGGGCCCCACTCAGCAGTCGAAGACCAGACCTCCGCAGAAAGTAAAACTTGAATCTCTCCCCCCCTCTCTCTCTCTCTCTCTTGCTGACTGATCACTACAGCCTCTGACGCGCCGCTCTCGGCCACGGCGGCCAGCGGCGGGAAGCGGCGGTGGTGACGACGAGGACGATGAGTGGGTTTTGTGCTCTGTGGCCTCTCTCTCTCTCTGTCTCTCTCTTCCTTCCTTTTCCAGCCCGGTGAAGAAGATATTTTAGCTACTCTCGCAAGCCAAAACAAAAGCCTGCAGGTATTCCCTTACTTTATTTCGGAAAATCTTACTGACATGCTTTCTCCATGGCCCTGGTCAAACCTTCCATAATATCTAATGGCAGTTATACAAATTGGATCTTTCGAAGGGGAAAAAAAAGAAAAAAAAAAAGAAGGAAAAACGACATCCTAGGTTCTATTTCAATATTCAAATGCTCTTCCGAAACCTTTCCAGTGAATGATTTTGAAATGGGACAATTTGTTTACCTGGTTACTAAAAAAAACCATTCTCTCTCTTCTTCTTCTTCTTCTTCTTTTCCATCGGCTTAATAATCACCGCCACCATCGAAAGACCTTCCTTTTCGCCGCTGCCGCTCCGACAGAAACTAGAAGACATGTTCTCCGTCCGTCCGGCCTTCACCTAGATCTCTTGCAATGAGATCTAATGAGGTCGTGGGATCGGGGGATCGGGGTGTTACTAACGGGATTTGGCGTGACGGCAGTTATGTCCTAAGTTATGGCCGCAAAAAATATGGAGTGTTGGGCCGATACTTAAGTGTTGGGCATGATATTTGTTGAGGATGTAGGTGGCAGAGCAACAATAGCAACTTGACAGCTGAACGATGAGATCACGCCGGCAAGTTGTTGGCGATGGCGGTGCGACTATGGCTTTGATGGCGGCGGCGCACCAATGATGTGTTTTCAAATGCAGTTATAAAATATTGGCGTCTACATATCTGTCACATTACTAGATGCATTCTCAGTAGGATTCAACGAAATTCGTTCAAAAGATTGATGGAGTTATGAGGAGCGAATGGCTTAAAACTTTCTTCAAAGTTGAAGCTCCGAATTTGTATTGCTCGAATTTAAGATATTGAAAAATCGATACTTTTCTATTACATTAATCTCGAAAAATAGAAAAATAAAGAAAGGGAAACCGTTCACTAAATGCAACTATTTTTAAAAGATTAGGCATCGATTGATGTCCTTTTTTATTATTATTTATAAGACTAAGTGAATAGAATAATTTCTTAAAAAAAGATGTTATTGTTTCAATATCTGCATAATACATACTCAATCAAGTTGGGCATTATACGATTCTTGGACACCAAGACTATTTAATCGAAGAAAGAGGGATGAGGTCAGTTTGAAACTTTTAGGCTTTGTTTATTTCGTGAAAAATGTGGTGTTTATGGAAAATGTTTTCCGTAAAGTCATTTTCCCGGAAGATGAATATATTTTCCGGTGTTTGGCTAAGACCTAAAATGAACTGGAAAACATTTTCCACCTTTAGGTATGGATAATCGGATTTGACTTTCTTGAGAAAAATCATCAAATTTTTAATTTTATTCTTTTCTTTCTTTTATTTTGCTTCTTCTTGGCCGGTCGTTAGCCATAGCGATGGGCGACGGCTAGCGAGCTCGAGATTTGCTCGAGGTCGGCATTCCAGACCTCGGGCATGCGTGAGCTCGCCAAATCTGGCCTTGCTCGAGGTCACTGGCCTCACTTGAGGTTGCTAACCTCGGGCAAGCTCGAGACTCGCTAGGCAAGGCTTGGCCTCGCTTGAGGTCGACAAGGCAAGGCTTGAGCTCGTCGCCTAGGGCAAGGCTGAGCCTTGCCTATGGGCGATTGCCGGCGGTTGCCGTGGCCAGCAATTGGCAAAGAGGAAGAAAGAAAGAAAAACAAAAAAGAAGACAAAAAAGAAAATAAAAAAAGAAAAAAAGAAAAGACGAGGAAAAAAAGAAAATGAACATGAAGGAGTGAATGAAAGAAAGATGAGGGAAAATGTTTTCCTCTTTTCAAAAGAGGGAAAATGTTTTCCTCTTTTTCTCCACTTTTGAATATGTTTTTTTTTCAAGAGTGGGAAATATTTTCCATAACTAGCTTATTTTCCACCTCCAAACATCGAAAAATGGGAAAAATATTTTTCTGGAAGATGTTTTTTGTAAAACAAATGGAGCCTAATAAGATTTTGTTTTCCCATACTCAAAGACAAGATTTGAAAAGCTAATATGGATGGGTTCAAGAACAACAACCAAACAATGAGATTAGTAACGATAGCATGAGCTATTTCAAACACCATGGTCATGGGTTGCCAAACACGATTGTCATGACCAAAAATAGGTGTTAACAATGATCAAAATGTGGTCTCCATGTAGGGGGCAAATATCATCTCCCCATATTTCGAAACTCGTCGCCGTCGGGTTCGTCCATTATTCGAATTCTGGCCTCAATAAAAATAGTTCCAGCCATAAGCGTCGACCTAAGCGGCCAATCGACTAGCCGCGTCGATTGGAGCGTACTTCCTTATCCAGTAACTCGCGTGAATATCTAATTCAAGCAAGCTAACCGATTTTCCCAATGGAGAATCGGGGCAACTTCTTTCAAACATGGCAAATGGATCGCCAAATTCTCCCCACAGGCAAGTGCCAAGTTGAGCAGCTACAAGGATGATACCAAAGTACAAACAACATCATTCCGGCCACATTCTACATGCTTTTGCACATTCTCCATTTTCAGCAACCCCACCTAACCACACTTTCCATGTATATAGGTCCATGAAATTGCAAAGGAGGTGTCACATTTTACATTGCCATTGGCAACATAATTGCATCAATGCCACGGTTCCCACCTTCTCTACCCGTGGAGAAAATTACCGACATCAAAGGCCAAATTGCCTTGGAAAATTCAAGTGGGGCGAAAATGGTATTTTAGGAAAAAGAAGGAAAAAAGTCGACGGGCGCAGATTGGTCAAATCCCAACTGCTCCTACCTGCTCTACCCTTGGTTAAAGAGAGGGAAAAAAACCCAAGGGTTAAAAAGTAGCTCGGCCAGCCATTCCTATATAAATACCTCTCTCTCCCTCTCTCTCCATTCACCACCTCTCTTCGTTTGCACTCTCCTCTCCCTCTTCTTCTTCCTCCGTCTCTTGCAGTCTCTCCTCGCCTCCCGCGAAGCCACCGCCACCACCATGTCAATGACCATGTCGCCCGACGAGCCCTTCAGCCTCTTCTCACTCCAGGCGGGTCCTTCCCATCCCATCCTCAGCCTCCAGCTCTCCCTCTGCTTCGTCCTCCTGGCTGCCATTTTCGCCTTCTGGCTGTCGCCGGGCGGCCTCGCGTGGGCTCTCTCGAAGGCCCGCCCCACCAAGAGCGGCGGCGCCGCAGCTGCCACGTCCGTGCCGGGCCCATCCGGCTTCCCCGTCCTCGGCCTCGTCTTCGCCTTCACCGGAGCCCTGACTCACCGGGTCCTCGACGGGCTCTCGAGGAGCTTGGGGGCCAAGAAGCTGATGGCGTTCTCGGTGGGGTTCACCCGCTTCATCATCTCGAGCGAACCGGAGACCGCCAAGGAGATGCTGAACAGCTCGGCCTTCGCCGACCGCCCCGTGAAGGAGTCGGCGTACGAGCTCCTGTTCCACCGTGCGATGGGGTTCGCCCCGTACGGCGAGTACTGGCGTAACCTGAGGAGGATGTCAGCGACCCACCTGTTCAGCCCCAGGAGGATCGCCGCCTTCGGGAGGTTCCGAGCCCAGATAGGCCTCCAGATGGTGGGGGAGATCGAGGGCCTGATGGAGGAGCGCGGCGAGGTCGGGGTGAAGAAGGTGTTGCACTTCGGCTCCCTGAACAATGTGATGATGAGCGTGTTCGGGAGGTCCTACGACTTCGGCGCTCGCAATGGCGGCCACGGGAGCGACGCCCTCGAGCTCGAGGGCCTGGTGAGCGAAGGGTACGACCTGCTCGGCGTGTTCAACTGGGGCGACCACTTCCCTCTCCTGCGCTCCCTGGACTTGCAGGGCGTGAGGAGGAGGTGCCGCAAGCTTTGCGAGAAGGTGAACGTTTTCGTGGGTGCGATCATCGACGATCACAGGATGAAGAGGATGCTGAAAGGCGAGAGCGACGAGGAGGAAGAGAGCTCTGGGGACTTCGTCGACGTCTTGCTCGACCTGGAGAAGGAGAACCGTCTCAGCGACTCCGACATGATTGCTGTTCTCTGGGTAAGTCCTTTCTTGACTGCTCTTTCCATATTCTAGTCAATAACACATGGTCTGCTTTGCAGAACGGTACAGTGTTGGTTCTTCTTCATGGTCTCGAGTCATGTCTGATTCTCTTGCTTGAAGTTAAAAACAAAAAAAAAACATGCGATAGGAAATTCTGTGGTCGGGATATGTTGGCGTTCGATGCGTTTACTAGGCTTAAAATCTTATTTCATGCGAGTGCTTTGCACTGGTGAGCCTCCTTTTGCTTCCTGCTGGTTTCATCGTGGATGGATGCTTGGAGTATATATTGATGTTGCATATTGCGTTCTCTCTCTGCCTTTTTTTGGGACGTGATGATATCGAGAATCTGAATATTTTTCCCCATCACCAACTTTTTATCTTGTTCTCATTCCTTATCCATCCTGTTTATCTCATGCGGCCATGCTCCTTTTGCTCGTTTGCTGTTTAGCTGTGTTCTTCCTTTGATGTAAGCGGAAAGGTGAGATCTTTCTTTGGTTTTTCTTTCTGGGCATGTCTCTTTTGATCAGGAAATGATCTTCAGAGGCACTGACACGGTGGCCATCCTCCTGGAGTGGATCCTCGCCAGGATGGTCCTCCACCCTGACATCCAAGCCAAGGCTCAGTCCGAGATCGACGCCGCCCTCGGCTCGGCCCGGCCCGTTGCAGACTCCGACCTCCTGAAGCTCCCGTACCTCCGGGCTATCGTCAAGGAAACCCTGAGGATGCACCCGCCCGGCCCGCTCCTGTCCTGGGCCAGGCTCGCCATCCACGACACCCACGTCGGCGGCCACTTCGTCCCGGCCGGGACCACAGCCATGGTGAACATGTGGGCCATAACCCACGACGAGGCGGTTTGGGCCGACCCGGGTGAGTTCAAGCCGGAGAGGTTCGTGGAGGAGGACGGCGGCAGCGAGGTGGCGATCATGGGCTCGGACCTGAGGCTCGCCCCGTTCGGTTCCGGGAGGAGGGTCTGCCCTGGCAAGGCTATGGGGCTGGCTACGGTGGAACTCTGGCTCGCCCAGCTGCTGCAGAACTTCAAGTGGGTCGGTTCGGATTCCGGGGTGGACTTGTCCGAGTGCTTGAAGCTGTCGATGGAGATGAAACATTCCTTGGTCTGCAAGGCCATCCCTAGGGTTAGGGCTGGTTGAGCCGAGTCTGTGGGTGTGATGGGGATGGGCATGTGGGTCTCCTCCATAATTTTGTCAACTCTCTATGGGGAGAGGTCAATGATATTAAGTTAGCCCGTCGACCTTTTTCTTCTTTTTTTCTCTTTCTTCTAGGGTTTGATCAGACATCGGATTTTTCAGTCCTAGGAATAGATGGTTTCTGTTCTGCTGGTGCTGGACTCTGCAAGAAACATATGTAGGGGGTGTCTCTCCGGGGGTCGGTGTAAGGAAATGTTGCTTGGTCTAACGCGGATGGCAGGGTTCTTTACGGTGCTTGTTCTTGCCTTTTTAGCCCTTGATCCTCTTGTACACACAAACCTTCCATAATATCTACATGTATGTTCAGTTGTGTAAGCCTTTCTTGAAGTGTTGCGTACCCGCGCTGCACCGTTTTCACATGTTTCTCAACCATGTAGAGGCCGGAAATGTCGATCGGACGAAGGTTTTCGTCTGGTTCGAATCCAGCGCCATACTCGTTCTTGTGAGGAAACGATGCGTGGAACCATGGTGGCTGGTTTGCATTGTTTTAGAAGCTTGGAATCTATGCATGTACATGTTCTGGTAGCGACCAAGATGCCATTGCTGTCGTTGTCGTCGTCGCGTTCCTGCTGCTTTAACGGAGCTCGGGCATTCACTGAATCAGCAGCTGCTCATGAGATGTATAAAGCAAAACGTAATTACGCGCTCTTAAGACAGTGATTGGGCCAGAAATGGAAAAACCTAACCCTAATTACCAAACAAATCCTACATAATCGGAGAGAATCTAGGGCTGTCGAAGGCTTGATTTTTCTGTGAATACTCGGGACTAAAGCGTCGGGCGCCACTTGTTCTCCAAACGTAATAAGATCCAAAGGTTTTATTAAAAAGAGGGTCTTGACATACATGGTAATTTTCAAATATTATTCACGGGCAACCCTCTATGTAAATAAATAAATAAATAAGAATAAAGCAGCGCACGAGAATTGTTAACTTTGCTTATCTAGTTGTTCAATGAATTCAATTGTAAAAAAAGAAAAGAAAAGAACATCCGGTAATGACAACATGCACGAGTAGATATACATACGAATATCAGAGAGATGCGGCGTAATATTCTCACACAGGAGATTAGGGTTTTTTTTCTTGTTGTGCTTGTAAGGGCAATTAAGGGAAGAGATTGATTTATTAGATTCGACTAAGAGTTATGTCACCAAGACCTAAATTAAGGATAAGCATAATCACCTAAGTTTAATAGCCTATACATATATATGTGTGTGTGCGTATAGGTTAATTAGAGTAGGGTTAGGGAGTGTTTGGTCGTTCTCCCACTCATTCATTCGATACCAACATATTTAATAATGTGAGCTTCCTCCTTTCCTTTTCAATACCACTCACTCTTCATATATTCCCCCTTTTCACTTTGTGCATCTTTATATCTTGCAAAGCCCTTTTTGAACGCCATTTAAAATGGTAGGAACAAAAGAGCTTGTTCTTAAAACAATGATTCCTTAATTAAGGTGCAATCGTAACATTTAAGACAGTCCTTTTTTCATTATTATTATTATTATTTTTGAAATTTTATTTTTTGGGGGGAATTTCCCTAGCTCCCCACTTTATTATATCATCACTTGAATAGAGACTTGTGAATGATTGAGGAATAAGAACCTAGGCACAAATCATTGATGATAGGGCTCATTCATATCGTATCTCACACATACACACACACACCCTCTTCTCTCCTCCTTTAGGGCTTTGGCAGATGCAAATCCTTCTCCAGAGAATAATTATCTGAGGGAAGCTGTGCTGTGGGAAAAAGCTTTGCTCCTTTTTGGCCACCATATAAAGATAAAAGATTGATAGGACGTGGGATTTGAATATTCACGCGAACCCTCCTATTTTTATCATCGTTTATAACATAGTATCAAATCCCTGAGAGAGAAAAAAGGTGGCATCGAATGCCTTAACTTTCGCGCTGTGCCCATTTTGATGCTAAAACTTTCTAAACGACCATTTACGTGCCACGATTTTTGAAAAGCGTTCATCTAAGTGGCTTTGGTGTCTTAATTTGTCGGCAAATCTGACATGGCTCGTCGAATTAACTTAAGTGAACATTTTATGTAATAAAAAAAAGATTGTGGTACAAAAGTGATAGTTCGTAAAATTTTTGGGCACTAAGTTTATCATTTGTGAGAATTTTGCCGAATTTTTTTTAAGTTAGAAATTTGATGAAATGGCGGCGCGAGCGAACCACAAAAATCAGAAAGCAAATATTGTAACTCCGCCGCTATTTTTCTTTGTTTTCAACTCAAAAGAAAAATCGTGGAGCAAACATTTGGGTCCAAATAATTTCAAATGAAATCACAGAGATATACTTGTTTTCCTTAGAAAAAGGAAAAAAAGTAAAATTTTCTTCATCTCTCGTAACTTCGTATTTGTTTTTTCTCTGACCTTGCTCTGTTATGAGATTGAATTACATAATTTGGAGCCTTATGGAAATGGAGTACTTCTTTCTGATCAACTACGACAATCAATGCTAGAGAACGTTTGTGAACCAATTTTATCCCAACTTCTCAATTTGTGAAAAATCGATACATTTAACAACATCAATTGGTAAATAAATTACGCACCACACAATTTTAAAATGTTTCGTGCCAAAACTTTAAGAACGATCACTTCGGTGCTAAAAATTTATGAAAGATCAATTTAGTGCAAGGATATTTTAAAAGCATCAATTTAAAGGACTCCAGTAAGGCATATCAAATATATATATATATATTTTTATCACCGGAGCCACTTATGTAATTGCTCTTTAAAAATTATGATACTAAAGTGGGCGTTACACAATAGTTATGTCACTAATGCCGTGTTTATCCCTAAAAGTTATTATTATTTTTTGGTCTATTTTTTTTTTGAATAAGTGCAATAGAAATCCTAAAACTTGTTACGAAACCGCAATTAAGTCATAAAACTTTCAAAAAGTGCAATAAAATCCTAAAACTTATCACCAAAGTGCATTCGAGTCCTAAAATTTTCAAAAAATTCAATCAAGTTCTAACATTTGTCATATTGATCAAATCAAGTCCTTTCATTAATTATACTTTTTGAAAATTTTAGGACTTAATTGCACTTTGATGATAAATTTTAGGACTCAATTGCACTTTTTGAAGTTTTAGGACTCAATTGTACTTTCTTGACAAGTTTTAAGACTTATTTGCACTTTTCAAAAGTTTTAGAACTCATTTGCATTTTTATGACAAGTTTTAGGAATTCTAATGCACTTATTCCATTTTTTTCCCTAGGTCTTCTAATTTTTGTAGATTCCCTTTCACACTCATATCTCCCTCTTATTCCCTTTCCTTTACCTCTCTCTCTCTCTCTCTCTCTCTCTCTCTCTCTAGCAACACCTCTAATTATTTACACATGCACGAACCTAAGTGGCGGTCTCAAGTGTTCTCTTGAAGCCAAGCACATCTAGCTGTACGAAAGCTGTACCGGGGTTAATATCCTAGTCCGATGATTAATTTTGGCTATTATGATGTCTAAGCATTTCATCACTTCATTTGGGTCTTAGACACACAATCTCTTCATTTTCAACAACCATAAGGACAAAAATTTTAGGTACTCCCCCAATGATATAATTCTCATCCGCCAAGTTCGACCGCCATGAGTCGATCTATCCCGTAATTTTGATGGAACGAGAGTATGTCGTGCTCCAGAAACACTAAGTCCTTTCGGTTGCTTAGTCACGCGACGCCACAAGAAAACGAGGGAGAAAGTCCATCGTCATCGACGGTTCACATACGAACTTGGGCATGTATCGGGTGCACGCAATAATTTTGCTGTCTCACATTATAATACCTGGCTTATGTGTAAAGTATGCCCTACTTTTAAGCCACAGCTATAAAGTGATCGGAGGTGGCCCAAAGAAAGGGAGCTTGATTTTTCCGGATGCCAAAGGAATATTTTGTGCTTAATTAATTTCATCACATCCTAACTTGCCCAATACAAATCAAGGACAGCCCCACATTTATAAAGACTATAGACTGCCTGCATCCCCAGTTAAATTTAAAATCTGTCCAACTTGCGAGGTTATTCTCGCAATATTAAATACAGTCTTTGGCACATATAGTTATCCAAAGAAAGATGAAAGCATATTTACTCAGATCAATTCGTCGCAACGCCGTGATAGTTTCGTTTTTCACAATCTATCGAGAAATCAACGGTAGTTATAGAAGAACAGCTCTCAACTGATCGCACGACTTGATAAAAACGCATTCGATATCACGCGCTCGAATTCTATTAGTTATGAAATGAATCCGACTCGCTATGGTCCCGCAAACTCGTTGCATGAGCGGCTTGAGGCTCAAGAACCCTAAGGGATGGGAACAAAGCAATTCCTCGTCGTCGTCGTCATCTCCACTTATTACAAAACCCCATTTGGTACCACAAATCGGTTTCATTAAAGAACTCGAAAGGGAGAGATGAATCGATTCTTGGCCAGAGAAAAGGGGGAGAGGTTCCTGCACCCACAAAAGAGAACATCCCTCCACACTTGCATGCGTACTAAAGTTCCCATATGAATGATGATGAAGAAGAAGAAGAAGATGATGATGATTCATGGGATCGTAATCATACATACATTCTCTTGTTGGATGCTTCTCCAACACCAGCTTAAGCATGTTAAAGAAACATTAAACAAAAAGAAAAGAAAAGAAAAATAAAAAAAAACCCTTCTTTTTATTCTTTGTATCTTTGCCCTAGTTCTAATGTTCTCATATGGACCAGAAGGAGGGGAAAGAACTTAGCACTTGCTCCCTTTTGGTTCTAATTATCAGATGCTTGACGTTGATTTATGTGCCCTAAGCACTAGCTGGTCTTTGTCTTTGCCATCTGAGATTGGGGCAGAAGATCAGGTCACTATAGTCTAGGATAGGTCTCATTATTTAACAATCATATGATATAGCAAAATCATAATTTATAAATATCGTGGCGTCCAAAAAAAGCCGATCGATCGATCAATCTCCCATGTTCATGTCCATAAGAGAGGACCCCTTCTTACTTTGAAATTGGGATCCACACGCATGCCCTAATTATGTGCTCTAGTTGGCATTTGTTTTTTTGGACCATGATGATGGCTCAAGCAATCACATTAATCAAGACTAAGTGCTCTTAAAGCATGATTCATTACAACCCTAAAGCATCCTAGGTTATAATGGATACATTATAAATTCTTAGTTCTCATGTGGTGTGAGAATTGGCATGCTCCGAGACTATCTAATAATTTTGCGCCCTTTGATTCTAAAAGTGGGGCTTCTTTCGTTGAATATCATTTTCGTTACCTACTAAAGTACATTTTCAATCAATAAGTTTTTTAGCATTATGTCTCTTGAATCAGCTCCCACGGACGAAAAAGATATTGCTTTTCTAAATTTTTTAGGGTTCACAGGACGACCTTATCCCTTCAAAAAAGTTCATGGTAGCATATAAGCAACATTGCAATGGCCTCAAGGCTTCAATTAGAGTAATTTATTCACATACCTTTCATCATTAAGTAGAATTGGGTTATTTTATATAATTTATATGCAAAGAAGGGACAATCATTTAGCTGGTAAAAACAAAAGAAAAAGAAAGAATAAATTAAAGTTGATAACATTAGGCTAGTCCAAGTTACGGCCAACGGGCCTGGCCGACCCACATGCCCGACCCCTACACGTTATGCCCGGGCTCGGCTTTCTTTTCTTTTGAATAACTTTTCTTCTTCGATTTAGAAATTCTCAATAGCGCAACGAATTCAGAAATTTTTTTATAAAAGTTTCTAATTTTTATTATACTTAACTCGTCATAAATTTCACAATGAAAATCGCACCAATTCAACATGATAAAATTTTCCAATATGAAAGACAAAGTATGAATATACGGTACATAAGACGCATATGTTTACTGATAAAATAGAATAAAAAAAAGGTGAAAATTGATATTCCCTAGCTATACTTGGTCTAACGGCATGGGTCTACGCACATCCGTCTCTTGATGGACACCGTCACTACCCTATTGATGGCAACAATGCTATTTGTGCAGCGAAAAGTGTCCAGTGCCGGACTACAGATCACGTAGAAAACTCTTTTGACACTTTGGCGCACTATACGATGGTCTAAAATCTCGAAAAATTCTCTTATGTCTCTCTTCTTGGTCGGTTTACCCAAATTGGGTTCATTGTCGCTCAAATTTAAAAGTGGCCATGGGTCATAAATAGCGAGGGCATTGTGTATATATATAAAGTGGGAATATGTTAGAAAGTCGGAATTTTTGAGAATTTATGAGAAAGTGACGAAGGTAAAAGAGAGCGATAGACCTCTAATTCATAGGAAATTTTCTGATTTTCTATTTTAATTGGCCGGCCGACCCCTGGATCAGCGGCCCGTTGGGGCCTTTGAGGGCCATTAATTTTTTTGGGCCCATGTGGCCATTAGTGGACTAAAAAAAAAGAAAACCAGGCCTAGGCACCGCGCCAGTGGACCGGGAGCAACGGGGCTGTGCCGGGCATGGGCCCAATCTTGCCGTGCATGGGCCGGAAAGGCCCGTTGGCCTTTGCTAGCTAGTCCAAGTATCAAATGTAACAAATCTCAGGCCCATTTGTTCAGATCAATAGATTGGGCTATTTTCTTATGTCCTTGTACTGACAAGCCCAATAGTCGAGGCCTTCAAAAGGCCCATCTGGCTCTGGCCACCGAGAAATGTGGCCCAAAATAAGCCTTGTAACCCAAGTTACATCCAATGACTTTTATGAGTGAAAACATCATTTTAAGATTGGTCGGGCATAATATGATTTGACATTGACATTAAACGTGGGCATCTTCACTTAGTGATGATCCTCATGATCGAATCCCACCACAGTTACGACAGTTGGAAGGTTTTTCTGTAGTAAACTTGGGTTATAAGCGTAATCATGTTCGTCATCAAGTGTTGGTGGAAATGATTCACGTATTGAGAGCTCCTATATCAAATGGAGAAGTAACACATGGAGACCAATTGCAAAAGGGGTGATCGATGTGGAAAAATAGGCAAGATAATGAACTCATTGATCGATTTTCGATTTTTCTTTTGGTTGTGACATTTGAGAATTTCCGATTAATAACGCATAAAAGCGTGGTCCTTTTCTCAACAATGTGGTTCTAGAAAGAAAAAATCCAATTGAGTTAGTCTCGTCGAGGCATATTCTCCGATCCCGTTGTAATCGAAAAATTTTTGAGATAGGAGGCCTCTAGAGAGACAAATTCTTCTCTGGATCCGAGTCCTCATGAACTGGGGTTCATTAGAGCCTTTGATCATGTGGACCTCACATGATGAACGGCTATGATTTCCATGGGTCCGAGGAAGTCGCCGATTGTCTGCTGAGCTTCTGAACTTTTTATTTAAGCTAGGAAGCTCTCTTGGGAACCTAAAATGGCATTACATGGACCACAAACCCAATCAAGATTTTCCCAAATTATTTGTGCAGCAGTAAAGTAGGGAGGTGATAATTCATAGCCCAAGGGAAGGAATAATTGAACTGTTCCCCAGCAAAAGCAGTCTCTCTCTAACCACTTCAAATGGGTAGGGGGGAAAGAAGAAGAAGAAGAAAGAGCAAGTCCCTTGTTTAGCAAGCAAAATTATTCCTGTCGCAAAGGGAAATCAAGCATTAAACCCTCATCACCAACCAAATCAAAATCATATCAAAGGCTGTGCAAGGGCTCTGATGATGACCAAGAGTAGGCTTGTCCATGGACTGCACTAACTTATTTTCTTCTTTAACGCTAACGTTCATTGACACATGGCATTAGGCATTCTTTCCCTTTCTAGCCTTATGAATTAGATTATTGAAGATATAATCACCCAAAAAAAAAATTCTAAACTTATTGTACGGATGCCGATTCAATCCTAAACTTTTCGATTTGGCTAATTTAGTCTTAAACCTTTCGACGATTTGTTAATGTAGTTCTTTCGAAAAATTTTGGCTGGAAATCATTGACGTAGACGCTGGTCATCCTAAATGACATGATCAGCGTAGGATGGCCGGCGATGACGTAAACAATTTTTGCAATTTTTAAAGAAAATTTCTGATTTTTTTCCCAATTTTTTTTATTTTATTAAAAAGAAAATTTAAAACAATGCAAAAATTGTTTGCATTAGCGCTGGCCGTGCCATGTTGGATGGCCGGCACCCACGTCCACGTCCACGTCAGCGATTTCTTCCAAATTTGGCCAAAAGGACTACATTGAGAAATCGTCAAAAAGTTTAGGTTTATATTGGTCAAATTGAAAACTTTAGAACTATATCGACATTTGTACAATATGTTCAGGAATTTTTGGATAATTCTCCCGACTAACGAATGTCATCCAAAATACGTTATGCTTTCACAGGGCCAATTAGAAAGCCTCGGCCTTTTCGTCCTCTATCTTTTTTCCTTTGCCCACCCTTTTTTCCGGGATCGAACCCCCCCGGCTTAAAGCCACGGCCGGCCGAACGCGGCGAGTAAAGGTTTGGTCCCGAAAGGAAAAAAAAGCAATTCGCTTAGAAAGCGCCGTGGGATATCTTAGCTATGGCGAAAATGGGTGATGCACTCATATGTCGTGACCAGTGACAACCTTACGTAAAGTATCAATAAGTGATAATGGTTTCTCATTATGCTCTGTTCCTCTCTGTCTTAGAGAGACAAATGATTCAAGAGGGAAGTATATTAACATGCCCCTCCACAGTCGGTGACTGAGCATCAGCCATGAAGTCTGCATAATAACTTCACATTGCGCCAATCGCATCTCTCTCTCTCTCTCTGTTCTCTGTGTGAAGGCTTTGGCCAGTAAGTGGCTGCGCTAACGTCATGAACTTGTGGAGAACAGAACGTTGCTCGAGAATGGGGCCTCTCCTCTCCGTGGCTTCAGCCGTCATCTCTCTGTTTCTGCTTTCTTGTTTCGGCATATCTTCTACAGGTCTGGCGGTTCTCGACGATGTCCTCTGTTTTTCCATGCGATTCTTTCGTTCATCACGACCCGTTTCTTGATGTTTCATGAGGTTTCGGTTCGTCTCGTGTTTATATAAGTTCTTAGAGAGAGCTGAGAGACCCTAGTACTAGAGAGAGCTGAATGATTTTGCAGACGCTTTTCTTTCTTTCCCAGATAAGCTGACTCTTGGAGGAACCGTGTTTGAAAAACAGTTTCTCATGTTCTTGTGCGAATTAGCCAAGGAAAAAGCAGAGATGCATTCCACAGATATAAAGGGAACATTTTCTCTGGATTTAAACCAAAAATTCGATCCGTTCGCCACGATCGCCTTGTAAACACACCTCTGATGATTAAGACATATGGAACATAAAAAATGCATGCGATGTTAAAGACGTCCACTATACCACCACATTCGGATGATCGGTGCAGGAGGCAATGTACTTTAGTTGCATTTTACATGACTTAGTCCTAGAGCGCATTCGGCATGATGTCGACAAGAAAAAGTGCAGTTCCTTAACGGGCAATTATCGTGGTTTCTATTGGAGAATTGCCGGAGCAACGAGATGCGACTGAGTTTTTCGCTCTTCGGGATCGAAATTCATGTTTTCTTGGATCGATTGTTGTGCAGAAGCATATGATGCGCTCGATCCTATCGGAAATATCACGATCAAATGGGACTTAATGAGCTGGACTTCGGATGGTTATGTGGTGAGTGCAAGGATGATTTCATGTGCCTTTTGTTCCTGGGTTTTGCTCATGTGTCTTCACTGGTTTAAACAGGCCACGGTTTCGATACATAACTTCCAGCAATATCGGCATATTCAAGCTCCGGGATGGCAGTTGGGGTGGACATGGGCCAAGAAAGAAGTGATCTGGAGCATGTTGGGAGGCCAAACCATGGAGCAAGGCGACTGTTCAAGGTTCCATGGGACGATCCCGCATTGCTGCAAAAGAGATCCGGCGGTCGTTGATTTGCTGCCCGGGACTCTGTTCAACCTGCAGACAGCGAATTGTTGCCGGGGAGGAGTGCTAAGTTCATGGGTTCAGGACCCGCTAAACGCTGTGAGCGCGTTTCAGATCACTGTGGGCCTCGCCGGGACTACTAACAAGACTCTCA
Organism: Metrosideros polymorpha var. glaberrima; assembly: GCA_001662345.2. Taxonomy (NCBI): domain Eukaryota; kingdom Viridiplantae; phylum Streptophyta; class Magnoliopsida; order Myrtales; family Myrtaceae; genus Metrosideros; species Metrosideros polymorpha. The sequence goes on from BCNH02000002.1 coordinate 2,984,805, forward strand.
GATTGCCCAAAAACTTCACCCTCAGAGCCCCGGGGCCAGGGTACACTTGTGGCTATCCGAAGCTTGTGCGGCCGACCAGATTCGTGACGCCTGATAAAAGAAGAGCGACACAGGCAATGAGTAAGCCAATTCTCATATTAAATGAAACGCAATGCTTCATTCTGAATTTATCTGACATTTAATATTTTTGGCAGTGACTTGGAACGTCACCTGCACATATTCTCAGTTTCTCGCGCAAAAGACGCCTACCTGTTGTGTCTCCCTTTCTTCGTTTTATAATGATACAGTTGTGAATTGTCCACCGTGTACGTGTGGCTGCCGAAACAATGCGACCGATTCTGGGAGCTGTGTCCGGTGAGCTCTTGTACTTTGCTTTGATCAGGATCTTGTACCAACCTGCTTTTAACTCATTGATCTGCTTTCTGGTACACACTCTTGCAGGTCTGATTCGCCGCACTTGGCTTCTGTTGTCTCTCATCCGAGCAAATCCGTCAACACACCTCTACTACAATGCACCAGCCATATGTGCCCGGTCCGTGTCCATTGGCACGTCAAGCTCAATTACAAGGAGTACTGGCGAGTGAAGATCACCATCACAAATTTTAACTACAGAATGAACTTCACCCAGTGGAACCTGGTCGTGCAGCATCCCAACTTCGATAACCTCACCCAGATCTTTAGCTTCAACTACAAGCCGCTGACTCCTTATGCCGGGTTAAGTATGTCACGCCTCTACAGACCTTGTTAATGCTGGGTTAAGTTGACGAAAAGTTCTGGAGTTGAGCCTTTCTGTTTTTGCAGATGATACTGCCATGTTATGGGGGGTGAGGTACTACAATGATCTGCTCATGGGAGCCGGTCCTTCTGGGAATGTGCAATCGGAGCTTTTATTCCAGAAGGACAAGTCCAGCTTCACATTCGATAAAGGATGGGCTTTCCCTCGTAGAATATACTTCAACGGCGATGACTGCGTCATGCCGCCTCCAGATGCTTACCCATGGTTGCCAAATTCCAGCCAACGACTTGTTATCTCCACTCTTTATTCTGTGGGGATGATCTTGGCATCAGGTTCACTATTAGGGGCTTATCGATGAATTTCAGATTAGGAACTATACATCTATTGTGTTGAAATTTTCTAAAATTGCTATGGGATTCTGTTCTTTACTGAGATGACTAGTGCTATTTCTTTTGCCACTCGACCAGGATGTCGAAACTGAAATTCGGGTGCAAAATACCCATTTTAGTTAACATTTAGTCTGGCATGATATATAGTTGAGATTAGGATGAGTTGCCAATCTCTCTGTAACCGCTAATCGCGCCTTAACAAATTTCATATCAACTCAATGTTCTTGAGTATATGACATCATAGTATTAGAGTATGTAGCTTTCTGATACCGATTCGATGAAGAAATGGCATCTATATGTTTTGCTCCATCATTTGCACTATGCAAAACTCTGCATCCTGCAGTGATTCAATGGTCGAGGGTTAAGCTGGTATGTACTAAAGTCGACTGGTTTAACTTAAGCTGATAAGGTTACTGAATTCGGCTAGCAATAGCATGAGTATGGTTAAAAAAACGATGAACTTGTCATCCGAGTTTCGTGAAAAGACTAGCATCGTATTGAAGGCAAAAGACTGCGTCCGAAATTCATTCCCTATGTCGAAACAGTTGTGAGAGTACCCGTACAAGTGTGCAACTGCATCCCAAACTTTCATTTATACTTCAAACGATAGCCAGATCAATTTCATACATGTCCCTAATAACTATAGCCAGATCAATTTCATACATGTCCCTAATAACTATCAATCATGTCTGCGCGTATCTTCATCTGTTTGAATTCTCTGAATCACACGCACTTGAAACCCAGTACTAAACTCTCATCATCCTTCCATAGTGATCGTTACAATTATCGAGACATCACCAAAAGACTAGAAGGCAAATGGCCAAGAGGGCAGCTCGTGATGACACTGGAAATAGATTCGCCGGGGCAGAATTCGGTAAATGCGGGTACTGGTCCGGAGACGGCATCATGCATTCCTCCCCATTGAAATAAATTTTCCGTGGAAAGGCCCAACCCTGATCGAGTGTGAACGTGTAAGCATCTTTCTGCAGAAGGATCTCGGACTGCACATTACCCTCCGGCCCTGCTTCCGTGATGACGTCATTGAAGAACTTAATCCCATAGAACATGCCAGTGTCATCTGCAGCAGATATTACAGTCAAATAATATTGCTGAACACTGTTTTCCCAAAGAAAATACATAGTACAGAAGCAAATGTTTCTTCTGTGAGACTTACTCATAGATTTGTACGGGACGAGTGGCTTGTAGACGAAGCTGAAAACTTGGGTGACATTGTTCAGATTTGGATGCTGGGCAACGAGTGTCCACTGGGTGTAGTTAACGAGGTAGTTGAAATTGATGATGGACATCTTTACGCGCCAATACTCTTTGTAGTTGGTCTTGACGTGCCAATGGATCCTGATGGGGCACATATGCTCTGTGCACTGTAGTATCGGATTGTCGATTGTCGGTGTAACGATGCTTTGTATCTTCGGAGCGCTCCTGCATCAAGAGATGAGTGAGAATTTGTGTTCCCTGGACTAGAATGTAACTCAAACTTATATATGCAAGATCCCTAGCCACGCTAAATCACAGAAGAAAATAAATGGAATGTCGATGCATCTCTATACTCGACGCTTTTGAGATAGCAAATGAGCTTACTGGAGGCATTTGTTTTTGTTCTGGCAGCCACAAGCACAAGTTGGACAAGGAGTAATCGTGGAATTGTAGAAAGAAGACATGGAGACGCAACATCTTGGGTGCTGAGATGCCACCAGCTGCGAGTATGTACACGTGATATTCCACGTCACTGCAAATCCCGGAAAAATATTAGATGGTCTGCCATCCGCGGGAAATTCAGAAGGCCGATGCTACAATTTCAGATGAAGTGACTGTCCTAATACATGTAGACTATCAGAACTTTCGGACACCCGTAAGTGCATCGCTCTTATTTGCTTTTAAGCAATCAAGCCATAACTTTCGACGCATTTTTCTGATTTCATTGCTTTCTCTCTCCTTACTTAACGGCACGATTTTATTTAGCAATAAGAATATTGATGCTAGACTTACTTAGCGCTTGAGTTTTCCTGCGACCGTCTGGTGTCATAAAAATCGAAGATGGAACGATCTTTGGTTGGCTGCAAGAATATCCCCCTCCAGGAGCCGACAGCGTGATGTTCTTGGGCAGTTTCACCGTCTTATTTGAAGTACCGGAAAGCCCAACACTGACCTGAAACGACGAGACAGCGGCTGAAGGGTCTTGTCCCCACGACGCCATGACTCCGCCCTTACAGCAATTAGCAATCTGTTGGTTGTAAGGTACCCCTGGAAGCAAGTCGACCGCAGTAGGATTCTTCTTGCAGCAATGTGGTGTATTCCCTTTGAACTTGGAACAGTCTCCTTGTTCAGTGGCTTGAGCTCCCACCATGGACCAGATCACTTCTTTCTTAGCCCAGACCCACCCCAGTTTCCATCCGGGGCTCATTATGTGTCGGTACATTTGGAAATTGGTCATTGTCACCACTGCCTGATAACATCGAAAAAAAACCAAAATGCGTGCGCGTTTTAGTCCAAATTCTGTTACTTGATCAGTATGCCACTATCTTTCAAAGTTTCCCTTTATTTGGGCAAATACTATTTTGGTGTGTCCTGCAACTTTATCAGTATATCTTATGTATGATCTGGTGGAGATGATTACTTACGACATAACCATCGGCTGTCCAGGACACGATGTCCCATTTGATCGTTATGTTCCCGTTAGGATCCAGGGGATCATAAGCCCCTACAATCAGGCGATACCAAAACAAAAGTCAGCAAAATCCCGGTGCTCGAGCATGAAGAAGATTAACATGTTGTAACATAAGAAGCACAGTATAATTAGCCGCTCACCTGCATAGGAAAAGAGGGTTACACATATGACAGAAAGGAGAATGTGACGAAGTAGTTTGCTTCTGCAAACCATCCTTCAGGTTCACCAATGTTCCTGGCTTCCACAGAATGCCAATAGCGAAGATTTGTCAGGTCCAATATTCAGTATTTGACTATTTATGCAGATTATGCTGTCCAAACTAAGAGACTTCTTAAAAGATGGCTCACCTACTACTGTGTTGTTGCACACTGTGTGAAATATCAACGTCGTTTTCTTGTATAATACTTTGTATTCTGCATATGATATATGTCTGTTGCAATTGATTTAAGAGTTTCAGAAGCCAATCTCAGCTGATCAACGACTCAAAACGCACGGGAGATATTAAATCAGAATGTCTGGAATTGTAATAGCCCCTTTGGTCAACTCCCTTTGATGTAGGCTTCTCACAGACTCTTGACAGATGCAAGGTGCAAAGTGTCAAATTTAATTCTTTATTTGCAGCTTTGTTACATTGGCCTACTCAAAAACCGTATCAGTATAGTACCTAAGGTGATTGTAGCTTTGTATGTTGCCACAGGACGAGGAAGGAAAAGAAAATACGTGGCGTATACATACTCGAGTCTGCGTTACTTTACCGTCCGACGCTTATAACGGGAAGTGAATTTCTCGCGACGTGGGAGCGTAACACGTGAATATTAGCACAAAGTACAGGAAACGCGTGTGATCACTTGAGACCCTTCCTAATTAAAATAGTCAGCAACAGAACGAAAGCTGCTCCTCACTTTCGCAGGCATATTCTAGTAATGATTAACCAGTAGTCTTCGAAATTTCGGTATCAAGAAAGACTTTTGAACTGGTTGATGGGGGGAGGTGAGAGCTGGAATAGGTCGTCAACTTCCCATGTGATGAAGACTCATCAACTGTCTAGAATTCCACAAAGATGGTTCAGCAAAGAAACCACACCATGTCTAAATTGATGGGGGTTTAATCGGGAAAAATTACCTAAAAAGTCTTAAACCTGTTGTAATTATGTCAATTCAGTCATAAACTATTTTTTTGCCAATTGAGTTTTAAACATTTTGCAATTGTGCCAATTCAATCCATCCGGCGAATTTTGGCCATCCGGCGCTGACGTGGACGCTGATCGATGCTAACGTGTTATATATATATTTTCCTTTTCTTTCTCTCTCCTTTTTTTCCCTCCCCTTCTTCTTCCTCCAGCCGGTTGTCAAGGTCCGATGACTGGAAAGGGTCGACATGGCCCTTGCCAGTGGCGGCAAGGGTGAGCTTTGCCCTCCTCGTCAACCGTCACCTCTAGACGATTGCCAAGCTCCAGTGACCAATTGGAGGAAGGAGAAGGGGTAGGAAAAAAAAGAGGAAGAAAGGAAAAAATTAAAAAAATTGACATGTCAGCATTGGTCAATCGGCCAAAATTTGTCGAATGAAATGAATTGGCACAATTGCAAAATGTTTAGGACTCAATTGATAAAAAAAAAATGTTTAGGACTGAATCGACACAATTACAATAGGCTTATGACTTTTTTTTTTGGGCAATTATCACGGTTTAAATGAAATTCAGCACTGGATAGGTGTAATTGGTTTAGTCATCAAAGCAGAATTTTGTCTTCAATTTAACCCACTTTGGTGCTGGAGTCAGATGCAATGATCACAAGTTCTAGATGGATTTTTGCAGATGTCATGCTAATTGCAAGAACACATGTCTGACCCTATTATCATCACCATCATTATCATGTTGACTTTCTATTCAGAGAGAATCTTTGATTTGGGTAGTTCCAAAAGTGACTTGTAAACCTCCAAGACCTGGTCCTCTTTAGGGTCTTAGTCAAGCTAACCGCTGAAGCTTTCATGGGCCATTCAAGAGATGTGGACTGTGATTGGGAAAATGGGCCCATTTCGAAGCCTGTTCTGAATTAACTGGCCTCATGATTTTCCTTGCAAAGGAAAGGGCTGGCTCAACAGATCCACAGTGATGAGACAGAGCCTTGAATGGACGAGGCCCAAAGAGCCCAAGCCCATCGTCCCAACCATCACACTCAGAGCAGCAATGAAGATTTGGTAGAGAAAAGGGCTAAAGCCGAATGTAAAAATTTGACATCGAAAATCTATTATCCCCCAATTTTATCACTAAACAAAAAACGAAGTAACTCTTTTGATGGTAATGAACCGAATCTAGTGCTCAAGCGATTACCGGTTAGCTCTTTCAATTAAGATGGGTAGCGCGTTCATAACATCGTAGCGGTAGATCGAATCATAAAACCGTAAGATCTTAGGAATAATGAGAAATGTATCTGAAAATGCTATAAGATAGGAATGATAGAATTTGTCTATAAATATCTATTTTATGTGATAAGATGATTGTGTTTGCGTGTGTGAGTGAGAGAGAGATGCTCTTATGAAACTAAGGAAAAAGGGGGGAATGAAAGCGAGTGTGAAAAATATGGAATGTTTTCAAATTTTTGTGAGGGATAAATTTCTTCGTTTTAGCCTAAAAAGATTAATAATGTTCTTCTCGTCCACAAAATGAAAAGGGCAATTATATAAAGATGTAGCTATATATACCGGTGTTTATATGCATTTAATACGATTCATGTGCTTTACATCAGATATAGATCAATTTACTTAATTCAAATAAATAAATAAATATATAGGTCAGGCCAAGCATTATCTTTCGTTTTACCAATCCATATCAAACCCTGTTTTGGTTTTCAAATTTGAATCTAACAAGGGTTATTTCGCATGATGTCCTTCAATTTTCACCACGAAGTGTTCGACCCATTAATAGCAATCGATAATACGCACTAATCGCAAAGGATCGTACCCCCGGCTCCAAGGAAATGGATAGACATTTTGGTTCGAATCCAATCCTATAGCAAAGGAAGGCCAATCTCGTCGAAATTGGATTCTTTGTCTCTTGTAACTGCTTAATCCTATCGCGAAAATCTAGTGATAATTTATAATCCGACATTGGGATTCATTGTTGTCCAAAGGATCTCCTTGTTCACAAGAACCAAGACCCAAATGGTCATTGCCCATGAAAACTAAAGATTCAGAATCTTGATCCAATTGAGCACAAACCTTGAAAAGCAGGTGTTCATCACAGGAACCGAAGGTCTCAACGCAGCTGGCGCATTTCTTCGTTGATCTTTGATTAAACCGGAGCTGCATCTTCCTCTTTTTCCCTAGCCAAGTGTTTAGGCTTCTTTTTCCTTAGTGGTTTCATCCTTTGTACTCTTGGTGCTTTTCATTTTCACCCGATACGCCCTCCTACTCGTCTTGACATTTCCTAATGTCTCAACGTGTGTGAGGCTTGTTTCTTGGGTGCTTTCCTTGTAATTGCTCTTTGGATTAATATATACTTACCTTACCAAAAAAAAAACCTTGAAAAGCTTCTTGGCTCATTTCCAACATTGGAGATTCCACCACACTGAATCTTCCACCAACCACCGCCTCGTTTCTCTCTTTTGCTTGCAACACCTTTTCATTATTTAGGGTTAATCTCCTAAAAGATCTCAAATTTTAGAGTCAATTTCAATTTATGTCCCGAGCTTTTGTTTATCTTAAAAAGGGGTAAACGCATTGAAATTTTTAAAACTTGTCGTGAAAGTGTAATTTAGTCCTAAAACTTTGAAAATGTGCAATTATGTCCTAAACCTTGTCAGGAAAGTACAATTGAGTCCTAAAACTTTCAAAGAGTATAATTAAGTACTAAAACTTGTCAAATCTATCCAATTAAGTCCTTTAATTAAATTGCACTTTCATAACAACTTTTAGGACTTAATTGTACTTTTTGAAAGTTTTAGGACTTAATTGCACTTTTTTGATAAGTTTTAGGACTTCTAGTGCATTTATCCAAATAAAAAAAATCAAACTTTCACTCTAATCCCAAATCTTCCCATCGTGTGAAAATCGCCACTTATTTCTTCAAGATAATTAGCATCAGGAGGCTACTATTGTTTTATATGAATGTGTAGATGTTGATGGAGACACGAGTTTCGATAATGAACTTCTAATTTGCCTTGATGTTGGTAACTTTGAAGAAGCTAGTTGTGATTTATGCCTACCGTTCAAAAATCGCCATTGGTTTTTTTAAGATTATCAATATCAAGAGGTTACTGTTGTTTTCATACGAATGTGAGGGTGTTGATTAAGAAGTGAATTTTGCTAATGCACTTCTAACTGGCCTTGATGTTGATAACTTTAAAGAAACTAGTGATGATTTTTGGATGCGTGGGCAGATTTGAGAATAAAGTGAAAGTTAGTGATGTCTTTTAAATAAGAGTAAAAGCCACAAAAAAACTATAAACTATGCCCACTTTGACATATTTACCATAAACTATTTTTTGTGACACCAAAAAAGTCAAATTTGTATTTATGTGACATATTTATTTTAAACTTGTACAGTGTGACACATCTACCCAAACTTCTTCTTGTGACAATAAAAACCCTAAATTTGTATCCATGTGACTCATTTACCCCAAAATTGTTGTCACAGAAAAAAATTTGGGGTTTTTAGTGTCATAAAAAAGTTTGAGGTAAATGTGTCACACATGTATAAGGCCTTGTTTGATTCAGCATTTAGGACGATCGTTTGGGCTTTAAAGTCCCTTGGCCAAATGTAAAACCCATTTGGCAATTTTTTTAGACAATTTTGAGATAATGCAATTGCATCTCTAAAGGCCCCTAAATGCCCTTAGCCCAAAGCAACTCTAGAGGTGCCTTGGAAATTAGCATTATGGGAATGCAAGATAGCATTGTTTGCTTCACTGATGTCGGATGGAGGCTAGTGACGGCTGCCTGAGGTGTTGTGCAACCTTGGCGATTGAGCTTCATAATATTTGGAAACTTAAAAAAATAGCAAAAATCCTTTACAAAATATAGGTTTTACCAAACAATATTTATGTCAAAATAACTTTCTAATATATTTTTAAAATATACTCAATCAAACATTATTTGTATTTGCCCAAACCCCTTTAGGTTAAAGGCGTTTGCATTTTTCCAAGGACATTGGGACAATGCTAAACCAAACGAGGCATAAGTTTGGGTTTTTGATGACACTAAAAAGTTAGGGATAAATGTGTTACACAGGTACAAGTTTAAAATTTTTAGTGTCACAAAAAATAGTTCAGGATAAATGTGTTACAGTGGACAAAGTTTGAAATTTTTTGTGACTTTTTTCCTTTAGATAAAAAAAAAGTTTGGAACAAAATTGGAATTGAACTTAAAGTTTTGGGTTTTTTAGGAAGTTAGGCCAATTATCTATCCAAAAGTTCATAAAATTTCTCATTTTTCTGTTTATTAATTTCAGATATTTTGTGGCCTTCTTGTAATTATGATTTATTGAAAATTTAATTAGGGAGTTGTTCTCAATGCTGTTTCACAAATCAACAAAAATTTCATCAATCGTCTTTCACTCATGTGTTGAGTTATGTGCCGCCACTCATAGCGTTTCAATTTCATCACTTTCCTTGGATCATTAGTATTGGTTACTAGATAACTTCATCAAGAAAAGGAAGGTCGCAATCTTCAAGTTGGGGCTTTCGCCGCTTATCTCCATCCTGTGGAGTGAGCTGCATGGATGTATTTTTTATTTTAACGTGTCGGTGTCTGCATGTCCAACCTCTCCTAATTCCTATACGAGAAACGCTTATGGGGACTCTATCTGAAAAAGGTTTTCCCTTATTCCCCTTTAGCCTTTTACAGATCTGCTCAGGTCCAAATTCTCAATGTTGTTTCGCAAATCAACAAAAATTACATTAATAGTCTTTCGCTCACGTGTCTAGTCAGTCTCAAGTTCTCTCCATCTCATAACGCAGACATCCCTCCATCTCTCTCTCTCTCTCTCTCTCTAAAATTTTTCCGGCAATGGCGGATTCATCGGCTTCCAAGGCGTCGCCGACGCCGACGCCGACGCCGCTCCTGAAGGACGAGCTCGACATTGTGATCCCGACCACAAGGAACCTCGACTTCCTGGAGATGTGGAGGCCCTTCTTCGAGCCATACCACCTGATCATCGTCCAGGACGGCGATCCTTCCAAGACATCAGAGTCCCCGAAGGCTTCGACCACGAGCTCCACAACCGCATCCTCTGACCCAGAGACTCCTGCGTCTCCTTCAAGGACTCCGCTTGCCGGTGCTTCGGCTTCCTGCTGTCCAAGAAGAAGTACGTCTTCACCATCGACGACGATTGCTTCGTAAGTGTTCATCGGACATTCTGAGTTTTCGCGAATTTGATCGGGGTTTTGAGCCACGGTTGAGGTTTTACATGTGGGTTCCGGGTCTTGCGATGGAAAGTTTTGATCTTGATGTGGTTTTGGTGGTTACTCAATTGGTCGATGGATTTTGTGGCGGGAATGTTTTGCTTGACGGGGTTTTGGTCGATCTGTTTTTTTCTTAGAAAGGCTGTTGAAATATTCTTGAGAGCATTAAGACGCTGGATTTGTCTATGTTTGAAGTTACGATTAGATTGTTGCATCTTTATGACTTGTTTAGTTCTGAGAAGAAGACACTTTGGACCGTTCTTACCGTCTTGCTGTACATGCTGAATTGAATTTGATTGTCGACTGATCGTTTTCAAGCCTTGAGATGGTTTCGCCATCCCCAAGAGATGTAGCTGTGTGATACTGACTCATGAATATGCCTCAGAATCCTTTGGAACAACAGGGCCTGCAATTAATCTCGCGATCTAAGTCCTGTCGGTCCATGAAGTAAATGCTTTCGAATTCTCCTCGCCGAGCATCTGCTTAATTAGACTTTTGGATTCTGGTATTGAACCAGTTCTTCTGGCTTAATTTAGGACCTGTGATTGTCTGCTGTGGATTTAATTCTGTTGGTCTATTTCAGGTTGCCAAAGATCCGAGTGGATAAGACATCAATGCACTCCAGCAGCACATTAAGAACCTTCTGACTCCTTCGACGCCGTTTTTCTTCAACACGCTGTATGATCCCTACAGAGACAGTGCAGACTTTGTCTGTGGATACCCATTTAGTCTCCGGCAGGGTGTCCCGACTGCAGTGTCTCATGGCCTCTGGCTGAACATTCCAGACTATGATGCCCCAACCCAGCTAGTTAAGCCTCTTGAAAGAAACTCAAGGTACATCTACACCCTTCTTCACATAGTGAAGCGGAGCAGTTCAATTCAATGCATTTCTGCTGGATACCTGATGCATGTGTTTTTCAAATCCCAGGTATGTAGATGCAGTTATGACAATCCCAAAAGCAACACTTTTCCCCATGTGTGGCATGAATCTAGCATTCAACAGAGAATTGATCGGTCCGGCAATGTACTTTGGACTCATGGGCGACGGTCAGCCAATTGGGTGGTATGACGACATGTGGGCTGGCTGGTGCACAAAGGTACTTGAGGGCCTGTTTTGAATGTGTCCTCAAAAGCATTTTCTTGCGACATAAAAAATGGAGAGTTGGTTCAATCTTTTCGTAGACAGTCCTTAAAAACTAATCTTTGCATATATGCTTGCAGGTTAGTATTAACACAGTCAACTCGGAAAACCCACGTAGAGTGTTCTAGGATCGAACTAGAAAAGAACATGACCAAATTATTATACTTAATGGAAACATCCATCCAATAGCAATCTGCCCGGCATGCATAAATAGCGAGCATTGTATGTGTTTTTCCCCCCTAACTAGCTTGAGAACACAGTTGAACGAACACTCCAAAAGCTCATGGAATTATCCAAAAGCCTGCGGCAGTCCTTATTTTCATTGACATTGCAGGTTATCTGCGACCATGTAGGCTTGGGAGTGAAGACCGGATTGCCTCACATATGGCTCAGGAAAGCGAGCAATCCATTCGTCAACCTCAGGAAAGAGTATAAAGGAATCTACTGGCAAGAAGAGCTGATCCCCTTCTTCCAATCCGTCATCCTTCCTAAGGACTGCACCACCGTCCAGAAATGCTACCTCGAGCTCTCCAAGCAGGTTAAGACAAAACTCGGCAAGGTTGATGAGTACTTTGTCAAATTGGCTGATGCTATGGTGACATGGGTTGAAGCGTGGGATGAGCTCCAACCCATCTGGAACAGCACCTGCTGCATTACCAAATCGAGCTGCGAAATAAGAGTTTCCATTGTTATTCAGCTAGAGATTGCTCTCGTAGTTAATTTTTTTTGATAGGTGAAAAGGGTGCGCATGGGAGATTAGCGTATACAACCCCCTTACCGTCATCATATGAGCTCTACACATGTGACTAGAATATCCGGTTCGATTCATAGAATATCTAATATAGATTCAAGGTTTTGCTTTAAAGCTTGGTGAGTTGCTTCTCTATCATTGTTATCCTCGTGAATTTTCTGAAGTTGGAATTTTCAGGTCTGCTTTTGTCATGGCATCAGTTCAGAAAAATCAAGGGATTATGCATATTATATGTGGTGAAACGTTGATTGAGATTGCTATGTTGAACGACTCTTAACAATTGAGATGTTCATGCTTAGTCTATGGCCGTCTGAGTAAGCACATCCCAAGCACAGAACGATTCCTCAGCTTTGCCTCTACAAGTGAACATCGTTCTCACGTAAGAAAATTTTGTCTGGATCCGAGCCCGTCGTAAGACTCGAACCATCATCAGTCGTGATTAATCCGGTCCGTCGGTCTACGCAACCATTTGCCTTGTTATATGTGCTAATTGGCGATCGCAATTTCCTCGTTTAGCAGATATAGTCTCATAAAAATAGCATAGCCCGGGGAAAAAAAAAAAAAAACGCCGTTGCCGGGGATCGAACCCGGGTCACCCGCGTGACAGGCGGGAATACTCACCACTATACTACAACGACCTTGTTGACATCTTGTTTCAAAGTAATTATACTTGACTATTCTCTTCATTCAGCCATCTTCAGTCTCACTCGATAGGAGCTACACTTGAGAAACTACTCACGACAATGTAACCTCACTGACCCTCTCCTTTTTGGGTGCTTCTTGCTTCAAACTGAACATATATGGTCAGAAGTCGAAGCCGCAATCAATCCCGGTAGGGAAGCTAGTCGGGAAATGCCTTTCTTTTTAGCAGCATAGATCGTATAGCGTCTCGAAAGCAAAAGGGAAAAAGAGTTGGCAGCACGGGACGCTATATATCAGAGAAGGGCTGGAAGAAATGTGATGACATAGCATCATGAGGCAAGAAAGTCACATACCAATCCAAAGCTTACCTTGCACTGATTTGACTTGGACACTTATCAGGAGCTGTCGCATGTTAAGAAAGAATGAAGCCGCGTAGATCCAAAATCCAGCTTGTGAAGGTGCAGCATGACTAATTTCGATCAGCAAACTCCGAGTAATCGGAACTTTGATCGCTTTTAGTCATGGAGACTCTAATTCTCGAAAAGCCCGTCTCACCAGGAGCGAGGTTTTGCTAAATGTTCGAGCGTAAAAGGACTATGGACAGAGGAAACAAGAAAATGAAGTCCACCACAGGATAAACTGGCAAAGTCGCAAAGACAATTTCTATTTAACAGAGAAGACGACAGATGCCGGGTATGCCGACTTCCTTTAGATAATATAAGCATCATTGGTCATTGAAACGGATAAACATGGGGATTGATATTGTCTGCATCCATGGAAGTGGAACACATTCCATCCAAAAATCCGACCCTGAAATATAAATCTGAAAATTCATACAAGTGGAGTCGAACTGGTTGAGTTATCCACCAGATTATGGCGCTCAAAGACACTAATTCGGCACCGTCGGTTTGAAAGAACTTGAGTTGCATAGACAGGGCTAGTAACTACATTTCTTTTCATCCTTTCGTGTTCTAAACAGACTTTGAGGAACCTGACAGAGGGGGAAAAGAAAAAAAAAGAAAAAAACAGGACGTTGTAGTACTGCCTTGCCACTTCGTGAAGCTTCGTTTCGGAAGATTTAAGTAGTCTGAAGGCAAGAGAAAGCGTTGTTTTCCTGCTTCACGTGCATGGATTGTCTCTGATGCTCCACGCGCTGAAGTTGTGAAGACAGTTGAAGCAAATTGATGGTAAGTCCATCATCTCCGCTAGGAAGATGGTCTTTTGCATCTAAAAGACTCGATCCATGGACAAACCCACCCGAGATCGCGTAATTGGAATTTTCATCGTCACAGATTAGGATCGAGCCTTGATTTGCTTCTGCAGAATGGATTCCTGATGACGAAAACTTACTTGAAACTCCATTTTCCAGAGTGAGCGAGCTCACTCCCATCAGGTTTTCAGACACCGGGCCCACGACATACCGCGACTGGCCGCCGTGCATGATCAGGGACTGGTCCATAGGAATTCCAGACGTTTGGCTAGAAGAATTATGAGAGTGAGATGACAGAAGAGAGAGAGCACAACCAGATTCTGAAACTCCCGGCAATCCTTGAACCGTCGATTCGGTGTCGAAAATGCCATAATCTTCACTCCCCAAGGGGTCTGGAAACAAGGAACGCGAACCAGAATTTGGCCCTTCGACATCATGCTGAAATCGGCTGCCTTCGCCGAAAATGCTCACTGAGGCGGAATTACCTCTATTATCAAGGAATGGAGACAGCTGTTTTCCAAAACCGTAAGAGGGGAAAGGCGATCTGGGATGCACTACCGATAGTGTGCCATAATCGGTTCCATGTTCCGCTTTAACACGGTTGCCCCAATCATTGGCTTTAAACTTCTCAGGATGCAGATGGCTGCCACTAGGGAGTATGTCCTGGCAAACAAAGGACGTCGTGGTGAACACGTTCCCTTGAAACCTGTTTCCTGGAAACCACGCACAAAACATCGATGAGGTGTCATTATGAAGAATCGTGAGGCAGCCAAACTACCAAAATAGTAGCAGAAAGGAACCAGTTTTCCACTACTTTATAAGGGTGCCTCGCAGGTTGATCTTTACGGGGGAATTAGATGAGTGTGTGATCAAAGGATGCGTCGTTCTTGCGATATTTTGCCGGCTTCACAGGAGGAGTGTTAAGCGGAATCCATTATTCCCGCGGACAATGACTCGTTTGTAGAAATTTTACTCCTAAAAGTAAGTCCTAAATCTATGCTCCAATAGGAATAAATTAGTTAATTTTTTTGGATCAATTTCTCACAATAGCAGAGTGGATAAGGTGTTCAATTGCAGCCATCGGCTATCATTTTCGCCACCTTCCATTTACTGGACCTTCAGGCCACATCAAAGCCTTGCGACATAATCCAAACAAAAGCTATCAATGGCACTTTACACTCAGTGGAATTAAAATTTTTTGATAATTTTCCGAAGCAAACAAGTGTAGGAGAAACCAATAATTTTTTTATGAACGAAGCAAGCAACATCAGCTCAGGGTCAACATTCAGTGGAATTCAGTGCAGAAAAGCTCCATGAGTAAGGAAAGGATAACACAATCAGATAAAGAATGATGTGACAATGGTTTGTGCAGGCGAAAGACATGAACATGCAGTACTTGTCCTAGAGAGAGAGAGAGAGAGAGAGAGAGAGAGAGAGAGAGAGAGAGAGAGAGATTCTCAAGTATAGAAGTTATGCTCATACCACCATATGGCTGCAAGAGTTTTCCAGCCCTTGCAGAGTGAACGCCGACTTGGGGCTTCCTACGACGTTCGTTGTGGCCTGCAAGACGTTTACGACAGCTGCGCTTACCATCATCAAATTCAGCCAGCAGATGAAACCTGGACAGTCAAAAGCTTGAACTCATTATAGCAGCAACAAGTACAGAGGCAATTGGAGAAGGGAAAGTCACAAGGATTCAGATCAAACTGGAGATGCCCTATGGAATATTTCATATAACTGCATTTTCGAACGATTGGCTAAGTTTTCCAGTAAAAATTAGCCTCTGTCGAATCTCAGTGAAGAGAAGGCTAACCAATATTTTTTTTTTGTGAGAAAGAAGACCTCCAACTGCACAAATGAGAGGCATGTATAACCAAATTAGGAATTTGAATGTCAGATTTGTCTCTCTTTCATTCTTTTAGCTCAAAGACAAGGAATTGACGCTAAATAGTTAGATCAAGGAAGAGAAATCAATTTCAAAGGCGAGAGAATTCCATTTCATGCTCATGCTGCAAAGAGCAAAGCTGTAGGACTTAAGAAGGGACCAGTAGAGAGTTGTGAATGCACCATTTGAACACTGACAAGAACTAGCTCAGGCAAAGATAAACACAAAAGGCCAAAATGCTAGCCACATGGTTGAATTCACAGACATGATATAGGAAATCTGGCAACAAAATAAGGATTGATGAATAAGACCAACCTACTGCACTGCTGGCAAAACCTCTGTTCAATGCCGTTCACTATGACTTTCGAAGTCTTTGAGTGAGCCTCACAAACTTTATGCCTCTTGTGGTAGTCTTTGGAGGAGCTAAGGTCCGCGTGACAGCCATAAACTTGGCAATATGCGTTCTGGAAGTTCGCCCCAGCCGCTCGAGCTCTCTTCGGCGGCGTGGCCGACTCGGACGACGACAAAACCGGGAGTCTAGATTTAGGGGTGTCCCTGTTGTCGGAAAACCTCCCTAGTTTCAAATCAAAGAGTGACGAGTCTCTACTACTGGAGTCCATCACAAATCCTGTGAACTTCGAGGACTGTTCATCCGACAGAAAAGTGATTGGAGAGGCCATGATTGAGTTCATGTCTCTTCCTCCTCCAACTTTGTGACACCAGGCATCCCGGATTTGATCCCTTGGGACTTGCTTGGTCATGTCTTGAAATCCCAATCCACCAAAACCTGGACTAATACTATTGTTTGCCTGTTGGGCAGAGACAAGCATGCCGCTATTACCAAAACCGGATGGAGTTCTCAATTCCCAACTCAAGAAAGCATTTCTGCTTCTTGCAAGAGCATCAGAGGATGACATTGTCCCATCTGGCTGAACCCCCTTCTCCCCAGAATTGAAACTCCAGGTTTCCATAAGAGAACCAAAAGGAGAGAGAGAGAGAGAGAGAGAGAGAGAGAGAGAGAGAACAGACACGAGATCGGTTGAAATTATTGCATACCGACCCACATCAAACTCCACCAAGAAAGACTGTCTATGGCGTACACTAACAGCCCTCGAACTTCCTCTTTTCCCAAATAATAGAAACGGTCAAGTAACTACTCGTGCACAGGAAGTGGCAGTAACAAAAGCAGACGAATTAACCATCCCGGTAAGAATACTTGAGCCTTAAGCAGAAATGGACTGGAAAGGACAAAGACCAAGCATCAAATCGAAATAAAAAGAGAATCCCATGTCAGAAAGATCGAGCACAGAAGCTCCCAAAAGCTCGAAGCTGTATTTAATCAAGAAACAGACCCAAAAAACAGTATCTGCTCAGTCCAGGAACGGTAGATTAATCCAGAAAAAGAAAAGAAAAAAAGAAGGAGGAGGAGGAGCAGGAGGAAAAGGGTTGCTGTTGTTCAGGAAAACAAAACGAGAAAGGTAATTATGGGGACGGTGAGAGAGAGAGGAAGGCTATCAGAAGTGGCAAGAAAGGAAATGGGGGGGGGG
>BCNH02000002.1:3005328-3019966 GCA_001662345.2 Metrosideros polymorpha var. glaberrima
TAATATTTTTAATATATTTTTAAAAAAATTTATTGTTGACCGGTACTCTAGCGAGGCACGTCATTTTCAAATAATAATAAAAGAAGGACATGTTGGATTTCCAATTGCCACGTTAGCTTTAAATTGAGCGCCGTACACAAGTTTTGATACTTCTAATGTCATTTTGCCCCGTGATTTGTAACCTATCAATTTGAGACATGGTGAGATGAAGCTTCTCTAAAAATAAATTAAGAAAAATATAGCTCAATTTTGACTCACAAAAGACCTCTGCCAAAACACACACACTCTCTCTTCGCGCGCAAGCGCTCACACGAGCAACCTCATATCAAGACTAATCTAAAGTCGTTAGGTGTTCGCAGCCTCAGATTAACACACAAAGCTCACTCGTACAACCTCAGATTAGGACTAATCTAAGGTCGTTAGGTGTTGACAACCTCATGTTAACACACGCACAAAGAGGAGAGGGGTAGTTGGAGAGGACGACAAGGTTTGACATTGCTATAGGTGGTGCCCGAGCTGAGCTTCCAGTTCAGGGATGGACATGATGGCGTGGTGCAACGAGACAACGGTAGTGTGGCGTTGGCGGCTTAGGGCGTGCATGGCAACTCTTAAGAAGTAGAATTTCTACTCTAGAAGCGTTTATGGAGCAAAAATTCGTTTTGTAAAATAATTTTAGTTTTCTATTTCTGGAGCATTTTTTCACTTCTAGAGGAAAAATGCGTTTGGTAAAATAATTTTTTTTTTCTACCTCATAAGTAGTTTTTGGCCCAAAATGAGAAGTGAATTTTTTTTACTTCTTTATTTTTGGAGTACTTTTTTTTTTGCCAATTGAGCTCTAAATCTTTTGCATTTGTGCCAATTCAGTTCATTTGGTCGGCCGGCACTGACGTGACGTGGTGCGTCAACCGACCAAAATAATAATTTTTAAATATTTAATTTTTTCCTTTTTGCTTAGAAGTGTGGTTAGCGAGGGTGAGGGCTACGAAGCCCTTGTCGGCCGCCGGCGATGGTCGTAGCCCTCGTTTGGCCTTGCTCGTGGTCGACGAGTCACAGGCGAGGCTTGCGATGCGTCACTGGAGCTCGTGATGGGTCGCGATGCGTCGCCGGAGCTCGCGATGAGGTGCGATGGGTCGTTGAATTCACGATAGGTCGCGAGGCCAGCCTTGCCCACGACTCGCTGGCCATGGCCTTGCCAGCCGTAGGCGAGGCAGGCGAGAGCTGCGAAGCCCTCATCGGCCACACTTCTTACTATGTAGGATGCAAGAAGAAAAGAAATTGTAAATAAATTACAAAATTTATTATAATATATTAAAATATTATTATTTCTCTTTCGGAAGCAGAAATTTTCTCATGTTTTATCGAATGTATTTCTTTTCCAGAAGTTTACTTCTGAAGCAAAAGTAGAAAAATCAACTTTTGAAACAGAAGTAGAAAAATTAACTTTTGGTCAGAAGTTAATTTTTAGAGCAGAAGTGTTGCCATGTGTGCCCTTAATAACCGATTGGAGAGAGAAAGGAAGAGATAGCAACGGATTTGCCTTTTCCTTTTCCCCTTTGTGTTTGGTGTCTTCCGCAATTCAAACTTGCATGTGGAACACATTTAAATATAAATTACTTTTTGAATTCTTATTAAATCCACGGTCGGTGTAAGAAATGGTCTGTACGGTTTGATAAGTGGTCAATTTTCCAAATGATAACAATCCATATTGATGGGATGGTGAGGGAAGTAGGTTGTTTAACAAATGGAATACACAGACTGCGCAGTATACAAAAACCTAACCCAATAAAAAATTGGGTAGAGGAAGAAAATATGGCCCGGTTAGAAATTAGGATGGCCAATAAAAGAAACACTTGTCAAGACAGAATCTAAAAATTATGGACTTTGAATGGTCAAATTAAGTCAAGGGAACAATTAAGTTTGAATTTGATGACTGCACTTTTGCTTTTTACATGCAATTGCAATCATTACAACCCAAGAGATTCCACTTATTAAATATATGTTGACCTTGTGAACAAATGCAAATCACGAACATAGTATCTACTTTGGCTAAAGGGCGTACACAAATCTTGGTTAAAGACAAGCATATGTTTCCACTGTGAAGATTACATGCTGCACGCCTGCCTGAGGTCCATCTCTTGACTAAATCGGTGAAGTAATCAAGAGGATTGACATGTGAAGTTGATATCTTTTCCCAGTAAAGTCTTAATTTAAATGTTTTGTACGGTCAAAGGTTCCTAAAACTAGACAAAGGAAGAAGAAGAAGAAGTAATGGGATCTAAATATAGTTATTTATTGGCTCTCATGCTTCTCATTGGATGGAAGTATACAATCACATAGGAGGATTCAGAAATAAACACTAAATACAAATTAAATAGAATGGAAAAAATCATTATTATGTCCATGCCAAAGAAAACAAACATTTAACTCTTCACTAACTTAGTAGTCAATTGAGATATCGAAATAAGGATATGAAAAATTAACATAGATGAGTGTAGCTTTGTCAAAGTAAATGACACCCTATCAAAATAAAGTGAGAAAATTCAGATGTTGCATATATTTTTGGGAATTGGACTTTACACCCGCATGCTCTATTTGTGTCTTGACTTTTTGAATACACAAAGAGAAACTTAATAAAATATGGTACATATAAATTTAATTTCAGGCATTGCATGGATGATTGAATAAGATGATGTTATGTAAATCATGTTGATATTTAACATGCTCATGTGCATTATTGCTGCATGATAACTGTGAATAATGAAAAGAAAGAATTCTGTCGTCCACATGACGGTGGCGGCGATGCCTCGTGTGTCAGAATGCTCCAAGAGTGTTTGGGATGCCTCGGGAGGCGAGATGCTTCGTGTGTCGAGATGCCTCATGGAGTATTTCGGGATGTGTCGAAGTTGAGATGCCCATGTATCGGGATGCCTCAGGAGTGTTTGGGATGAGAAGTGAAGAAGATAATGCATGTTCATGAATACACACATATGAATGTTGATAAGGCACCAAATATTACTAATGCATCGTGATATAATATGCCATTCGTGTACATTGAGTAAACACTACCACGCGTTCGTGTGTGACGCTTTGCAAGGAAGGTAAGGTGTTTGCTCACGCATTTATAAATTTCTTTGACTGTTCATTATTTGTTATACTAGGGCAAAAGTGAAGGTGAACTCCTATCTTAGATTTAGAGATTTCATTTACCAGGCCTCGGCTCATTCCTTTATTTTTCAGATATGTAGGATGGCTTTTCCACCGCCACCGTTATTTGGAGTCCCGATGCATGTTAAATACGCGTATGAAGATGTGGTGTTGCCAAATTTAGTTTTAATGTATACTAAGTGTACGACCACGGTATGGGTTAATGTAGGACTCACCGAGTCGGTTCCGCACTGGTATGTAGCCTAGTACGTGAGCTTCGACAAAGATTTGCTTGGACCGCTTAGAGGCTTTGACAGTCCTCATGGTTATGTCACTGATGAGCCATCGATGGGTGAGGTTATCGATCCGTAGGTGTTAGTTGGGTGTTGTACATGCAAGATTTTGGGCGTGGGAGTATGGTAGATGTTATATAAAGGATGTTACAATAGTGGATGCCTATGTATATTATGTTTGTGTGTTAATGTATGAATAGGAAATTATGAAAATGTTAATTTGCTTCTGCATGCGAATAACAAACACTGTAAGAAACGATATGATTAGAGCATGTGTAACGCGTGATGTTCTGGGGCATCACATGAGCTTTCCTCAAAGCTTAAGTTTCACTTGGTGTTCCACGTGAATATGCTAAAGCCGTATCATGAACACACATATGATCCCGAGCACACGAAGTCATATTGAGCACCGATCAAACTTCGAGTCACACAAGATCGAGAAGTAGAATCCATCATAGTCGAAAGGTATGTTAAAAAAAAATATTATCCTCATCTCCATGAATATATGGTGGAGTGGAAAGGACTACCCCAAAGTGAGGCAAGTTGGGAATTGGCAGAATCTCTATGGCAATTCCCCGATCAAATCCAATGTTTCCACGACGAGGCGACAAGGGCGTCGTCGGATTTAGCAGAGGAGAATTTCATGGACCAAGGACACCACGTCATCAATCCAAAGGAACGCCACACGATAGGATCCTTTCCTATTCCTTCTATGTCGTAGGGTCATCGATCTGAAGGGGATGATTAAAGCCATTAGATTGCAAGGGGACTACTATCTACCACCGTTAGATCAAGTGGATCTCTACCGTCGGATCGATTAGACCAGGATTGACATCCTCCACCATTAGATCGCATAGGAGATCAATTGTTTTAATTAGAGGGACTTTTGTATAAAAAGGGGAGCCCTCTCTCTCATTTGTATCATCCATCTTCATTTGAACAATACAACTATCTCTAGAATTTCTCTCTCTAAAATTTCCTTCCTTGAGTGTGAGAGTGAAAGTGAGAGCAAAGCTTACTTAGGCCAAGTGATTCAAGGTTTAAGTGCCGCACGATTTGCGACTAAAAGAATCGTCCGATGACATACAATTGTTGGTTGATTACTTTAACGCTAGTGGTAATTAAAGCTTAAAGCGGAGGGTGAAAATTTGCATGATGAAACTGGTTAAAAAGAAACTAAAACAAAATCCTATACACCGTAAAGCTGTAGAAGTTACTTTTCTTTGGCGATAAACAATTGGCCGCTATTTTACCAATCGATAAAGAACGAAATAAAGCAACATAATAAAGACAACAAATTTAAAAAGTCAATAGGGAGCTATTATGAGTCCACGTGGCAAAAAAGTGTTGAAAAATAAAGAGATAAAGTCAAAGAAAAAAAATTCCAAACTATACTTATTATGATACATTTACACTAAAAGTTTATCCTCTGTTAAGATTCTATCGATGAGCCCCGCTAAAAGTCTGCCTACATGAACGAAGGAAGGCAAATGGTGTTGACATAACGCTGATGTGGCTTAAATGTAATAAGAACTTCATCATTTTCACTAGAAATTCATTTCACAGAATATTGACGGAAGGTAAATATATCACATGGTTATAAGTTTGGGCACAAGAAAAAGTTTAGGTTAAATATGTCATAATTGTCATAATTTGAGGTTTTTGATGTCATAAAAAAGGTTTTTGAGTAAATATATCATAGTGGACATAATTTTATTATGGCTTTTCCAAAAAATAAAAGGAAACAGAAGAATATAGGTGGGGTGCACCAACTAATTAAATCGCTTCATCATGGATGGCATCATGGGGTATTCACCCACTGGCGTTGCATGTGCTCCGATATTCATCGGATGTCAGGTTCGATTAGGGTTGGGCACTGACCATACCGGGATCAAGCCCCGTTTTCTTAAGAAGATTAATTTAAAATTTTTAATTCAAAAATTCAAAAAAACATAACTTATTTTTTCAAATATGAAAAATGATTAAAAAAAATATAAGTGGGCCCAACCACTGGATTCGGACTCCAAAGTTGAATAAAATAGAAGGGAAAATTGCATAAATTGTCGATGAATTTTGACCAAATGTACAATATTTTCTTGAATTTTTAATTTGTTCATTTTTATCCTTGAACTTTACTCCAATGTATAATGTGGTCCTTGAAATTTTAAGCCGTTCAATATGGTCCTTAAACTTTTGGTACATGTTTAATTTAATCCTTGTACTATATGAAAATGTTCAATACTTTTATTCTATTAATTCAAGTTTAGGGTCAACATTAAACATTTTCATATGAACATGTGCTAAAAGTTCAGGGATCACATTGAACAAATTAAAAGTTTAGGAACTATATTGTACATTAGGCCAAAGTTCATAGATCATTTGTGTTATTTTTAAAAAAGAATGTCGTGCCTAGCTGAGCTAATTAGGGAAGGGAAAATTACTAAAAAAAGTCCTAAACCTATTGTACTTATACCAATTCAACACTAAACCTTTTAATTGTGCCAACATAACCCTCCCTAGCTTCTGACGAGGCTTGACCACGCTGGCCTTGCCTGAAGCTGACGAGGCCAACCCTCACTTGCCTTGCTCGAGGCTCGTGAGGCTGCCTCCAATGAGGGTCGGCCTTGGGTGAAGCTTGCCCTCGCTAGATCCGGCGGGTCAGCTCTAGCTAGATCCTGGCGAGGGTGACCTCACCTACGACTAGCGAAGGCGGCCCTTGTTGGTCATAGTCTATGGCTAGTCGCTGTTCATCACCGAGGCTTGGTGACTAGCGGAAGAAGAAGGAAAAAGAAAAGAAAAAAATATTCAAAAACATTAATAAATTGATAAAAAAATTTCACGTCAGTGTCGATCGTGTCACATAGGATGACTAGCATCAATGTTAATGATTTCTAGCCAAAATTAGCCGGATTGACTAAAATTAGCAAAACATGCAAATGTTTAGGACTAAATTGGCATAATTGAAATGTGTATGACTGAATTGACACAAGTGCAATAGAATTAAGACTTTTTTGATAATATTTTTCATGAGGGCAATGACCAAGTCGAAGCCCAAAACGGGCCACAGCTCACGCACGACCCTATTTGAAACGAGGCTGTGCGCGGGTCGAATGCTCCGTTACCCACCCCTAGGTTCAACTCTTTTCACAACACCTTCTCAATATCATTCAGGGGCTGATGATGGGGCGAGAGCGATACCGCCACTCATAATTTTCTCCGACTCGCGGGACCAATAGAGTGAATCGCGGTTTCTCCTTAAAAATGGAATAAAACTTACCCAATGTAAGGGAGTAATTGAAAGCTCCACCACAACAATCTTTTCTTGGTCAATAGATCGACACCAAATCATGCTCAGCCACCCTCCCAAGTAGAAAGCTGTCTTCTAGCCAACCACCCATGGGTCGTAGCTTGGTCCCCCTGCAAAGAAAAGCTTTCACTTTCCCACCTTTCATTCATTCAAGCGAGCCGCCCTTCTTTCTCCATTGTTCTGTCTTTTCTCGAAGAGAGAAGAAGAAAAGGAGAAATTGTACCTTCATATAGGGAGTTATTTCAGCTCACACCCCCACAATTTAGGTATCTCCCAATTTACTTAGTTAATCAATGCCGATGATCCTGAATATGATTACCGACTATCCATCGTAAGAGAAACGGGAAAAATATATTGTCCATTATAATTTAGCCTAGGATATGCGGACGGTCCTAAACACTGTCGTCGATTCGAATTGGTTATGTTTCATTAAAGTGATTTTCGAATTTCTAACCACATATTTAGATGGCAAACTTCTAGTTAACTACAGTAGTTCCTCCGTAGTGACCTCATGAATTGACTATGTAAGCATCATAAGAGTGACCGATTGTTACATTACATTGAAAATAAGTCATTAAATCATGTCTCGCCACCTGTGTAGCATAGAAATTGTGGATGAACTTCGGTTGCTCCCCTCTGACATCATGGCTCTAAATCACACGCATGCTCAATTGAAACCACATATTTCAGTGGGGTTGGGGGTTGGTCTACCCAATCCGATGAACACCCAAATTACTCAGTTTAGGTTATTTTCTAACCCAAGTTGACAAATCGTTGCTCTTAACCTCAGTCTCAAGAGTATAAAGATGGGTCAACGTGATCTGCCTTCCTTCACCAGCGCAACCTCTTTCCTGATTTCATTTATTTTGGCTCAGAGTGAAGAGGGTGACTGCTGAGAAATTGTACTGCTGGATTGTGTGGTAGAAAAGAGATCCAAGGGCTATGGATCAGTTTAAAAGACTAGTCAACCGGTGATATAAAGAAATTAGAATAAGTTTATTAACGAGTGTGTTTGGACACTTATTAAGTAATTGGTTAAATAAATCGTCGTTTTTCTTCTCAATGCACTGATTATTCTAGCGTGTGATTGGTACTTTGATTATAGCAAGTATCTAGGACGTGGGCACTAACCAATAAGATGCTGATTAAAATGCATCGATTATAAATAGTACAAAATGTATTAGGCTATTACAAGTTATAAAATTCTTTCGATTTGTAGCCGTTAGAAAGTCGCAGAATATATAGAGCATATAGGATCCGATGTGGGAGACAATGCGTGCATGCTAAATTAGAAGGGGCAAGTGGAATTTGACTGATGCGAGAGGATGCATATACATGAAAGGGACAACGCTGATTCCAATATTATGTTAGAAAGCCCAATTCAAACGCTTAAGTTGATAGGGGCATAGAAACCACATGAATATAAAAAAAAATATAAGATCTATCATCAAGTGATGTGAAATAATATTTCAATTATTGCTGTTTAGCAAGCGTTTCGGAGAGACTCATTGACGACAATAATTAATGCATCAGATTTCAGCAATACAGATGGGGTAGCAATTAAGGAAATTTGTCTCTTGTTTGCGTTGGGTCCCTTCATCACAACGTAGTACCAGAGCCATAAGTAATCTATAGTATGGCACAAGAGTGAAGTACCTATGCTCTTAAAAATGGTTGGACAACACAAACCACCACCAGGTTTCAGTAGAAAATTATGAGAACAGACTCTCATGTTGCAATGATCAATATTATCATTTAAGTTCTCTCTATGCCATAATTATGAGAAGCTGTACCCACGGTTTCGCGGAGTTAATGTTCTATACACCGTCGTTAGAGATATACATTAATTTTCATGAGAATGTTTAGAATATGACATGCGTATTTTTGAAATATAGTCCGCATCCAACAAGATTTCTTAGAATTCTTTGCATGTAGATGTGCCATTAGGGATATGATGAAGCGATTTGTGGAAAGCCAGATAACCACATAGAGTTACGGAATGAAAATCCTTTCTCTTGCATGTTCCAACCAACCGATACTTTGGTTATGTTCGTTCATCTTTCAAGACAAGTGCACCACACATATGGATACCTATATATGTGCACCACATATATGGATACAAGTAGTTCAACGGGCTTCAGGTGATGTGTGTCCAAGAAGCAATAGACAATACACTCCAATGGTAACTAGCAATTGGGAGGGAATGATCATTACGTTTGAGGCATATGTTAGGCAATAGATAGAGAAAAGATGAAGTGATGCTTGTATGGTTGAGAGCCAAGAGAAAACCAGATGGAATTGGCACTGAAACACTAGCCCAAGTTGCTGGAACTCTTGTTTTGTAACTAGGAATCCCCCATGTGGGTTTTGATGGGTGAAGAGGGAACAGAAGATGTGGATGCCACCTACAATTGAAGCTGAGAGAGAGAGAGAGAGAGAGAGAGAGAGAGATTGATAAAAGCAACCACCCACTATTCCAAGAAAGGGCCCAATGGCATATCCACGTTCACTACCCTTCCTCTCAATCAATCATAGCTTAAATTTAAAAAAAAAAAAAAAGAATGAGAGAAAAGAAAAAAAAGTGATTTCTCAAGAAAACTTCAACTCATGTGTCCCTCTCAAGAAAGTGACGTGATAGGGCACATGAGCGGGTTGATTAGGAGGAGGCAATGAGCCCATGTTGAAGAAGACCCCACTCCATTTAAGTCCCAAGGCCAATGGGTGATGGTTGCAATTTTGGCCCTTTGTTGTCTAGAAAGGATTTGTGCATGCTTGAGTAATATCATCTTTAACTTGATTAACAGAGTGAATGATATGCATGAATTATATGGAGTCCATGTGCTTTCAAGATGCAACATAGGCCAGAGAGTACTTAAAAAGAAGATCTAGGTTGACCTTCTTTTATAGTCCTTTCGCTGGTATTTATAGAGTGAATTTATTTTGTCCATCCTTTGCTGAAAAAAATAATTGTCACGCGTAATATCAAGATTTGTCAATGAGCATACTCAAACACTGACCATTTCACAGGTTGACCACAAGCAAGACTAGATCACCATTCATTGCACGAGAGGCATGATTGTTTTCTCGCTAGTAGTGCTTTATACAAAAAGTTGATTTGAAAATCATTTAAGTTGATGTGGAGAATTGTGTCCTTGAGATTGCTTGGGGAGATGAACTGGTTGAAGTATGTGAACTGAAAAGAAGCACATTCAATATATAAACCGGTATACCCAAAATAGATAATTTAGAGATCATTCAACTATCGCTACACTTTCTATGTTATAATGTTCTACCATACGACAACTTAGTTGTACAATGCACTACGCTCGTTCACGAAGTGTCATGGAACAAAATAAAGTTCACATTTTAAGATGTTTCCATACTTGCTTACGATGAAGTATCACAATGTGGTGCAATACACTGACTATACCATGGAAAGTCTCTAATGATTGCCCTGCAATATGACTTGACAAAATGTAGTATGTCGTGTCGGAAGCAGACTAAACTCATGTAGCTGGCTAATTGTCCAAATGATATTACAGCTGTCATATGCAATGAAGCATTGAAGTCATGGAGGGGGTCACCTGTGTGGAGAGGACCCACCCCATTGGGAAAACAATGTCTTTTGTTTGCTTTCTGCAAGAACTTTCCATCAAAGCAGTAAAAATTGACTTGGGAAAGTGTCTCTCTGATCACAGACCCCCAAGAAGAATACAAGTGACACCCAGGTTTGGGTACTTTCTGACTCAGACACATATAAAGTGTCAAAATGGCACATCACATCAAAGGGTTTTGTTCATTTATCATGCCTAACCTCTAAATAATGTCTGAACTTTGATTTATTTACTATTTTTCGGTTGAAATTTTTGGAGATAACTAACGATCACACCTTCTACTTTAGGACAGTGTTGAATTCGGAAGTCGCGGGTTCGATTTCGAGTGTCATCTTATATCCATGTATCGGTTACTCTCTTACGTGCGTGTCTTAGGTCCAGGCCTCGCGAGTTCCTTCATCAACGTATGTCGGATTCGCAAGGCTTTTCGTCCGGCTTTCCCGCTCGTGTGGAGTGTTGAGGCGTGAAGCAGAGCCCGCATCGTGCTCAAACAACTCAGGTGTTTCGGAGAAGATGGTTGCTCGCTCAACTTGCTCAACTTTGGCTACGCGACGTGTTTCGTGGGTAAGATTTCGACGCACTTCATCGTTCTACGCAGGGCCAAACCTATGGAATCCGATCAAGGCTTGGTCTGCTCCGAAATTTCCTATGCAATGTTTTTTCTTTGGGCGGGTTTGGACAATGAAGTTGGGTCAGCTCATGGGCCATGCCCAGGCCGCCCATTTGTGCATCTTGGGCCCGAATTAAAGCCCAACAACGAGGCACAAGAATGGAAGGGCCATGGAAAAAAGAAATCGCTTGAATTGAATTAGACTTGTTGACCCCCCAAATAAAAAAAGAATTGAATTAGATTTCAAGTGCGCGCGTTGCGAACATGTGATTAATTTTGAATGCTCCTAATTTATAATCATTGCAAATTTAAAACTCAACATAACGGGCTTTTCTTCTTGATGTGCTCAACTATATTTATGCCCTCATTTTTTTGGCTATCTTCTAATTAATTTAGGGGTATTGAGAGAAGGCTAAATAAGCGAGACAAATTACACTTTCGAATAATAATCTTTTGAAGTGGTGGGTAGTGTTAAAGATGCACTTTTCCCGACATTTTATTGTTTAATGCCGGCGTGTTAATGGAAAGTTAAACAAGTGTGACATTTGGTTTAAGTATATAATAATGATATAATTTTTTCTTAAAACTCTTTTAGATGTTTTAATTATTAAACTTTATCACAAAAGCTTAATATGGTAATTACAAGCCAAATATTAATAGACAAGGAAAAGCTAATATAAAAGACCAAGGTAGAATAGACAGAAGAATTCGACCAAAAACAAAAGAATAGGCAAGAGAAACACATACACACACACACACACAAAAGGACCTGAAGTCATCGTCGATAGGACAGAGAAGAAATGGAGCCCAAGCACTTGAACGACCCACATCGACGATGAAACTCGAGAACGCGAGCCAAAGTTGGTTTCTTGACGGTAGAATTGTCAACTCCTCTCTGTCCTCTTTCGTATGAATGTCGTGTTGGAATGAGAAGATTCATGGTTGACACGGTTGGGGTTCTCTGTTTCTCGATGTTCTGTCTCTTTTCTTCTTGCTGCTCGTTTCATTGATGTTCGTATCGGTTGAGAATCTGTCCGATCGTGCG
This sequence comes from Metrosideros polymorpha var. glaberrima, assembly GCA_001662345.2. Lineage (NCBI taxonomy): Eukaryota > Viridiplantae > Streptophyta > Magnoliopsida > Myrtales > Myrtaceae > Metrosideros > Metrosideros polymorpha. The sequence goes on from BCNH02000002.1 coordinate 3,017,342, forward strand.
GATGCGCCTCGCACTTGCAGTGAAGTACGACCCGAATTCGCTCGAACCATTTTCCTATTGTTCTTGGGTGGTCCTCCTTCCTTCCTCTGAATCTGTACTTGCTGGCTAGCTCTGTAATTTTGTCTCTCTCGCTCGCGTGATTGATGATCTGAATGCGTATTTCGCTGCTTCGTTGCAGTTATCTCCTACAAAGGGAAATTCATCTTTGTTTCTTGGGAGTTTCCGATTTCTTTTCGCTCCTGAAAAATCGCATCTTGTTATTGCTATTGATCGGGCAGAGTCTAGAAAATGAGAGCAAAGCTTTCTCATTTGGTTGCATCAGAGTGAAGAATGTGATAGTGTCAAGGTTTTTTGGGATGTCAAATCCCAGGCTTTAAACTCACAATTAGTTCCTGATCTCTGGCTAATATTTCAAACCAAGTAGAAATGGAGGTTAAGGGAAGTGTAGGCTGTTGTAGATGGAGGAGGGGGAACCTTTTGAATACCCAAATTCGGTTCAGAAAGTGCAATGAACAGTGAAGGAGTATTTCGAACTTTATCGCAACAAGAAACGCAAGTTCGATGGTATATTTTGTTGTTGTTGCTTGCTCGCAAGACCTTAGTTATTGTTTCAGTCACCACTTGACACTGCACTCAGTTGCACTCAGTTGCACCAACGCCTCTCGCACGCACTGATCACTCACTTGGCTCTCTCTTTCCCTCTGTCAGTTGTTTTACACTTGCTCAATATGGCAGCCCGCATCCTAATGTTGGTGCCTATGGTACTCTCAACCTGCCGGAGAGTTGTAGACATATGCAGCCACAAGCTGGCAAGCCTGGTGTGGTGATGAACTAGGTAGAAATCTGAGGGAAGCTAATTAGGTGTCCGAGAGAATACTAGAGAGATGTATTGTTGACACCTAAATTTTAACCCTCATTTAGTTTTTATTAAATTGCAAAAAAAATAGAGACTGACCCCAGCCTCTACCAAAAATATTTAATTTGATTACATTTAGTTTGTATTTAGATTTATGGGAATTTTCCTTAAATTTTCAGCATAATTAAAACATGCATTTTTTTTTTCTCTTTTTCGCATTAAAAATTGAACCCTCATCCGCAAGCCCCACTGTCGAGCATCCGACGCAATCCACCATCCACCGTTCGAGTCGTGGCCAATCTCGATCCGTAAGTTCAAAGAGGAAAACGGATATCCGCAAATTCAAATTAGGATCGGTGGTTGATGTTTTGGAGAAGATATCGGATATTTCAAATAAAAATAATGACTTGGGCCATATCTTTCCATTTCAAATTGCTTAATTTATCTATTATCTTGCATATATAAAAAGAGGGGCCGGTGGCATGAACAAAAGAGGGGGGCATTAAGAAAAATTGAGAGCAAAGCACTCGAGTGCGAAAGAGACAGCTTCTTCTTGTTGCTATACTAAAGAGCCTCGAAGGATCACCCGCGGGCATTGACGAATTCATTCCCTCTCGGGATCTTCGTGCGATCAAGTTTCTCGAAGGGATTTGCGGGAGCCTTGAAGAAAGTTAACCATCTGAAGAGTACTCGTATCCTCCCTCGTGTCCACGCCTCCAGAGACTTGGCAACATTAGTGTTTGGTGTCCATTGGAGGACCAATCACGCAAAGCTATCTCACAGAAAGGGAGAATTTTTCTTTGCAGTTTTTTTAACTCTCAACGCCCGAGTGCACGTGTACAGGTGGACATCGGACCACGATCCCACCGATACGTGTTCTCAACGATTTTCACTGAGGATCCTCCACCGTTGAGCCTCGTCAAGAATCCAGCAGACGTTCCACGTGAGCCGGTCACCCTATCCGAAAGCCATCCTGAGCCGGTTTCCCGATTTCAATCTGATTTGGATCCGTTTGAATTAGGAAAATTAATTCGAGATAAGGTAAAATTCTGATCCTTTGTATTATCTCGTTTCCTAATTTGAATTGCCTTGCATATCTAACATTATTTATAGATTTTTATTGCTTAAATTAAAGATGTAGATCTTATGGATAAGGTAATATTGCGTTAGTAATAACGTAATATTGCCTTATAGATAATTAGGCACTTATCTATAGGTAATTTCTTTTATTTTGCTGATTATGATTGTGATTTAATTTGCACGTTAATAAATAATTTTGCTCATAATATATGCTCCTATCGTGCCTATGTCCCGAGGAAAATGTGCATTGGGTGACGTCTGACTTCGATTCAGAAGTATGACTGTACTCGCACATGAAAATTATACGTCACATTCTCGATTATGAGAATCGGATTGATAATTTCAAAGTAGGATTTCAAAATCTGCCCTATGTATTTAGGGACGATGGTTATTCTATAAATTAATTTACTTTTTAGCCCCAATTCAGGGGAATGCTGTGAAATCGAAAATCGGAATTAAAGGTATATTATGGGCAAGATTAATTATTTTCGTTCAAATTATTTTCGTTTAATGTAATCAATCATTAAAAAAAATACTCATCATGTGCATGTCATTAGTCTAGATTCATTAATGCCGTGTTTAGGTTCATATAGTTTTTTTTTTAGGTGCATTCATATAGAATTAAAACGCTAGGTTCATTTATTATTTAATCTTAGCCATTAGGATTAATTAATTAAATTGCCTGTCAT
>BCNH02000002.1:3020525-3033834 GCA_001662345.2 Metrosideros polymorpha var. glaberrima
TTTTTTTTAGGTGCATTCATATAGAATTAAATGTCTAGGTTCATTTATTATTTAATCTTAGCCATTAGGATTAATTAATTAAATTGCCTGTCATATAGTATAGTCGCATAACATTTTTGCCCGTCATTTAGAAAAGGTAAGTTTAGGGTCATAAATGCATGTCATTTAATTTTACGTCATTGGACTTAGATCATTTAATTAAATGCATTTCATTTTAGAATATGGTTGCATTAGCATTGCATTCAATAAAAGAAAAATCCCCAAAACATTAATCTACATTTGTCAATCAAAGAATTTTCATGAAAAATGGGTACCGAAAGGGCGTTAGTAGAAATATTAGCATAATCAAGTTCCCGAACTCATTTAATCTTTGGTTCGTAGAAATAAAGTATGTCTTCCTATACTTTATTTAGGTTTCTAATCGGCCTACCATAAACGATTAGTGGCGACTCAATTTTAAATCTTTTGCATGTTAATACCGAACTTTAAGTTGCGATTTGGTAGGACTTGGGAGGGTTTGAGCTAGGTTGGTTAATTTAATTAACTTGATAATCCATTAACCTAGGTTTTGGCGAAATTTAGGTCGCGACATGTATGCAATGATAGTCCTAGAGATATCTGTAGAGAGAGAGAGAGAGGCGTTAATTGGGTAGTAACAAGTCGATGTGACTATCCTCGGTTTTGGGGAGTGTTAAACTGTTAATATCGCTGAAGGGTATTCATATAATTTGCCATTGTCATTTGAGTGGTTTATCGTTTTTGGAAACATTGATATAATTGAGGCCGTCCTTATAATTTGTTTGCTATGTAGGTGTCCTGAGATGATCGGTTATTGACAAGTTAAAAGTTTTACCATATCTGGCAGCGATGCGGAGCGGTCATCTATAAATTACATCTCATACGAGCTTTCATTATCCAATGCGCTTTAGAAAGTTGCTGCGAAAGAGTTCCAAGAAATAGAGCTTGAGTAAGCGTGATGCATCACTGCTTTGTGCATCGACCCACTTAAAATTAGAATAATATTTTGTTGTGCAGATTTGATGCTTCTTGAAATCCAACGGTGACACAAGGACAAGGGAAAAAAGAAAAGCCCATCTGTAAAACAATTCGTTTATAATTGATGAAAATGAAAGCACGGATCCTTTTAAGATTCCTTGTAGGGTCATTTTTAACCCCCTTGTTCTGTTTCCTTTTTGAGCTCGGGGTACTGATTTGTCGGTAACTTGCAGGAACATAGCTAAGAAGAGATTGACATATTTGGTCTTAAATAGAGAAATCAGAGAAAAGAAGCAGCAGTTGTAACGAGAGCATTCCCTACTTGTCGCCAGAGATTATATCAGAAATATTATGCAAGCTTTCCTATCGACTCAGTCCTATGATGCAGATGTGTCCGCAAGGCCTGGTGTTACCTGACAAAATCTCCCACTTTCATCGAGCAGCTTTTGAGTAGCAACGTTCACAAGCAATAGGGGCTTATCCTCGAACCGTTTTGTGCGGAGAATGACAGCACACAACCGTTTCTTTTAGTGGATATCGAGGGACGCAGGGTTAGACGGATTCCCATTGATCCGCTAGGACTTTTGCCCATGGGCACTTGCCGAGGATTGCTGTGTGTAGGTTCTCCGTCATCTCTCGATCCTGTTTTTGTTTGCAATCCCATAACGAGGGAGTACAGAAGATTGCCAACATCAGGAGAAACGGATATTGGTGGTCATCACGTTGGAATCGGTTTCAACCCTTCAACAGGACAGTACGAAGTTCTGCAGACATATGTTAATGAAGGAAGAAGGTGCTTCCAAGTGACTACACTGGGAGCGAGTTCGTGGAGGAGATTGGACGTGACTTCATCATACCATGTGATGAATGTCATGAGAGGTTTCAGATGATTTCATTTCCTAAAGATGTGTACGACTTTGGCATCAGGCCACTGCCAAAGATGTGCTGATAAAATGTCGGATTATTGATGATTTTACTTGATCAAAACTGCGAACACAGAAATTCAACAATTAATACTCAATGTTGTTATTGGATGTGCTGATAAAATGCTACAAGCCATATGCTTAACCTCGGAGTTAGTATATGCAGCTAAAAGCTGTAAAATTGTTCATTTGTTTTCCACTATATAAGTACCATCTTTGTCAATCATACTCATTGGTCTTACATGTATTATCAGATATGGTTCCTAAATAGAGTAGACTTAGTAAGAACAAAGGATGGAGAGAAATACTCTCTGAAGCATTTAGCGACAAATTTACGTGGGGAAATAGCATGTAGTGTTAATATTACTAATTATCGATAAAAGAAAACTATATGTCTTTTGTAGCAAACGAACGGTAAAAATACCGTTATAATCTTATTGAGGAAACAAATACAGCTGTCTCTATTTGGGATTTAACAGTTTTTGGGCAATAAAATTCTTCTAAAAGATGTACAAGGTGTTTGGTACTGTGTGTTTGCATATTGATTGAATTGAGGAAAGCAGCTGGGAATTTCACTTATGTTCACAGATAAACATTGCATTTTTGGGTTGGTGTATTACCTGAGGTTAATAAGTGTATAGTATGATATTAGTTAAGATTTAATTGGTGAAGGATTTGGGTTGTTGTGGATACTAGTACTTCGGGAACTATGCGACCGTAGAAAAAGATAGGCTTGTCGATATCTTTTAGAGTACCAAAGCAACACTATATCACATAGAAGCACATGAAATTGAGGGCTAGACCATTTAAGTTTGTGCCAATTCAGTCTTTAACTTTTTAAGTTTGCCAATTCAATCCTTTTGGTCAGCTGGCGTTGACATAGTGTCACCGGCGCTGACATGGATAATTTTTAATAATATTTAAATATATTTTTTTGAATTTATTTATTTATTTATTTTTTTTTCTTTCTCTATTTCTGGTCTTCTTTCTCTTCTTTCTTGTTTATGATATAACCTTAAAGTACATAGATAAAATGCTATTTACTAATGAAAGTTATAGCTTGTTATACTGGGCTCCCATCTCTTTCCTATTATAAATTAATGTAGTTGCACTTACCATTGATTGGAAAGAACTCTGACAACATTAAACTCATTCATCTAGCATACATATTGTCTAATATGTCTCTGAATGAGAGAACTAACTTTGTCTGAGCAAGTGAACAAACAATGCAGAGAAATAATTTTTTCTATTTGATTAAGTATTAGGTAAATATGAGCACGTGTAAATTATATTTTCCACATTTAACTACTATTTTTTCAAGAAAATATGCAGCTCTTATATGAATGAATATACCGTTTTACTAAAAAAATATTGCCCTTAACAAGAAGACGTAGGTATATTAATTAAGTTTGAAACACATTAGTTTATAATTACAAAAGAACAATATATAGACCAAAAAGTCAAAAATCGATTTCAAGCATTGTATCTCATGGTTATTGCATCCGTACAAAAGACAAAGATACGTTTTAAAGAAGATTGAAAACACCCTATACGAGGCAACTACTAGAGATGAAAATGTCGTCATTTCATCATTTTGTGTTCATTTCCTCCACCAGACCTCTTCTGTAATTTTCAACTAGACATGGAGACATCATAGTTTCAAGACCTTGGGCTCGGCAACCAAAATTTTGGCCGTTGGAGGCCTAGAAGCCAATCACTACCAACAATAGAGATGTGTATGGTCTAGGTTGATTCGGTCCCCGTATAGAATTAGGGACCGAACTGGTAGTCCCAATTCCCAAATTTTCGAGACTAGGGACTGGTAAACAAGTCGAAAAGCCGCGGTAATTCGCAATTCCACTTGTTGCAAATCTTGAAGAACTCGACCTCGACCTTGTAGAGGCGCGGCTAGTGCCAACAACGTTCTTATAGGTGATGGAGAGGAGGTTGCGCTCCTCGATGGTGAGCTCGGCGATGGTGGCAGCAAAGACCTTCTCCATGAACTCCACCATCGCCTCGTAGCACTCAGCCTGTGTTAAGGAGCTTGACCTTCTTGTCGGGTTTTTAGAGAGAGAGAGAGAGAGAGAGAGAGAGATTGGACGAGTGAGAGTCAAAGGAGGAGAGAGAGAGAGAGATGGGAAAGGGGAATTCCAGAGTTAAAACTTAAAAGGAGGAGAGAAAGATGGGACAAGAGGAGGGGGGAGGAGGAGAGAGAGAGAAATGGGACGATGGGACAAGAGGAAGGGGGCAAATCGAGAAAAATGAGAGAGAGTTGGGACAAGAGGAGGAGAGAGAGATGAGACAAAAGGATGGGTAAATATATATTTTTAGATCGATCTAGTCTAGATGATCCAATTTAGTCCCATCCCCCTCGAAACCAGGGACAGGACCACCCAGCCATTGGTCCAATTTATTGGGACCAGGGGCCAGACCGGTACCCCCAAAGATTAGACCAAGCCAGCCGGTCCGATCCTGGTCCAGTTCGGGTGATTCCAGTCCATTTTGCTCACCTCTAGCCCTCAACCCGATCAGACTTGTTGCAATAAAACCTAGTCGGACTTTTCAGCTTAATCCAAGCCCGTTTAGCCTAACTTTTGGCCCATCAAGCTTCCTAACTTAATCTAGGCATGCAGTAGGACAAAAGGGAGGGCCGAGGCAAATTCAAGCCTGCAGAACTTGGCCCGGCTCAGCCCAATCTGGCTTGGCGCCACTCTCCTCCCTCTTTCCCTCCATTTCTCTAGTCAAATATGGTCAAAACCCTCATCTTACGTACCATGCTGCGATTCTTCTCACAATCAGAATCTCTTTATACATCAGGGGCTCAAGATACAAATCAAATTGACGAATGGCATGAACTTCGCATAAGAAAAACATGCAATGGGTGATGTCAATTGGAGAACCACCTGGTACTAGAACCACATTGACAGTTCTTGGGTGGGCCGATGGAATCGATGGCATGTCACGATAAAACCGGAGGGAAGCTCACTCACCGAACGATTTCAGCTCATATTTATAATTTGAGAAAACGAAGGGGGGCCCACTCACCGGTTCTGTTCGCTGCTGGAGAGGGAACCGGTTTTGGTCCCATTCCGTGCAACTCGCTCCACTCACTCTCACTGGGTACAAGCGAAAGGTCCTTTTCTTGAAAAAGTGATCGCATGATATGGGAGTTCCTTTCGGTCATAGCATCTTCCGCAACGTGAGAGCCACTCCTACGAGAAACAGATGATCCCCAATTCGCGAGAGAGAGAGATGATCGAAGAAGAAGCTGACACAAACAACTTGTAATAATTAAAGAAGAAAAAAAGAACTCGATTGGAAAAAAAATAAAGCAAGCTAGAGAACTTTATTTGCACCAAAAGAAGTTGAGGACTCGATTGAAAAATTGCACAAGTTGGAGGGTAAATTTTGGACTTATTCAAAAACGAAATGCACAAATGTCTTTTTTTTTTTTTTTATTATACTTGAATTCCAATTTCCATTAAAGGCGAGAAATTCGCTCCCAATCGAAATCCGTACAAATTGAAAAACAGGACTTTTTGAGAAGAGGAATGAAGCTTTCGTCAATGGCTCCCTCCTCTCCTCCAGTCTCAACTCTCGGTCCTCTCCTTGCTCCCATGGTCGAGAGTTCTCCTCGATTCCTCCAGCGTCGCTTCGTCTCGTCCCCACTTAAGGTAGGAGCCCCCTCTTATTTGTATGTAGTTCGCCGAGGATACCATGTTAAATCCCAAGTTAAATGCCGAGTTACGACGTGGGCGACACGAACCCAATACACCGGTTATGGCATTTCATCTTCGTAGTATGCCAACGTGGCATTATAGTTAGGTTTTTGTGTTATCCATGAAGTTACACATATATGTTTAGCATGTAGTTAGGTTGACTTGGAGTGCTCGTTGGTGTTGTTAATGTACACTATGACGTCATATTAGGCCTTAGGACTACATCGGGGCTTTTCTGCGACCATATGGGCTCGTTCGACCCAAAAATGAGCAGCAAGAGCCGGCTGTCCAGCGCCCTAAACGTGCTGCATAGTGGTCTCCGCTAATACCTTGACATGTCATCGGGAGCATTTCCGGGTGCGATTGGGCCCATTAAGAGCCCAAATAAGCTCTTGAAGCCCACTGTCCAGTCGTTTTAGTGTGCTGCAAAGCGGGCCTTAAGTCCTTATTTGGCTCCGATAATGGTTCTGGCAGTCCCGAGACGTCGCTTGTAGCTTAGTATAAGTTTCAAGTTCAAAATCGCATGTTTAGGTAATATTATGGTAGAATTTGTGTTGTTGTTGTTGTCATCTCACACTATTTTAGAATAGATTGAAAATGGGCACACAAAAAATGATGGCCTAATTCCCTAAAAAAAAGCCTATAACTTTAGGTTTAGTCCAAATTCTGTCTCAAACTATTTTTTATTTAAGAAAAAACTCAAAACTTGAGACATTATCTGTTAAGCTAAAAAGAGGTTACTCTTGAAAATTCATACCCTTAAAAAGGCGAAGTCAGATGGCTTATTTTGGTAAATCACTGATCCGACTTTTTGAGATTAGAGTGCATGATGACGCATCTCCTATGGAAATTATCTGTGCTTTTTCATATGTGCACCATAATATTTAAAGAAACAAATGGATAACAATTTAGATGCTTCAATAGGTGTCTTGAGGGAAAGATTGTAGAGGTCATCAGAACAACTTCATCATTTGTTTATAGAAATGGTCGTACATGAGGAGAGTGGTGAGATTGTGGCCCAAGCAGAATAAGATACTGAAGCTTCGAGCATCACAAGATAAGAACTATATAAATAGGAAATGAATTGGTCAATCTCATTATTGGTGCATACACCTGCATATTTTGCATTCAATACATTCTCGTATCGAGAGATATGATAAAAAAGTAGGTTAGGTAGGAATTGTATAACCCACTAATGAGACATTGCCCATTCAGCTCTTCTGTTCTTGTCTAAACGCCATTGAAGTTTGGAAGGAGAGCTAACTTTCTTCGCTGGTGCCAACATGGTTGTGGATTATGGCGGGTCCAGCAACAAAGTAGCGGCAGTGACTCATCCTGTCATTTAGAAAAAAGAAATCCTTGATATTATAATCATCATTTGAGAGAGAGAGAGAGAGATCTTACCAAGGATGAAGCATTTTTCTGGTAGATCACTGATTCGATACTTTCTGTACATGTAAAGCCGGAGTATGCAAGGCATGATTGTTGGAAACATGTCAAAAGAAGTTTTCAAAGGTGAGACATGACAAAAGTCATGCTTTGAAACACTTTAAGGACTAGTAAGAAAAAAGAAATTCAGTTGGCTAAGGCGTGGTGCAGCAAGAGACGAAGGGCTCTATAAATAGATAAATAATTAGTCATGCTCATTATTGTTGTGGATAGACTTGCACAATTTTCATTTAACACGCTTCCATACTAAGAAATATTATCAACGGCAAGGTTTGTTAGAATTAATTTTCTCTAGGAATGCGACCATATACATCCTATCGGTGATTACTTAACTATTTGAGAAATTAAAAATCAAGACCGTTAGATTGTCAATGATTTAGATTGATGGAAACATCAATGGCAATAGCACAGTATCGAAAGTGCCTATTACATGTTTCTGATAAAACCTTAAAGTACGTAGATAAAATGCTATTTACTAATGAAAGTTATAGTGGGCTCTCGGAAAGAACTTCGACAACAATTAAACTCATTCATCTAACATACTTAGTATCTTATATGTCTTTGAATGAGAGAATTAATATTGTTTGAGCAAGTAAACAAACAAATGTAGAGAAATAATTTTGTCTGTATGCTTAAGTATTAGGTAAATATGAGTGTTACACATGTAAATTGTATTTTCCATATTTAACGACCGTTTTTTCAAGAAAATATGCAACTCTTATATGAATGAATATACCGTTTTACTAAAAAAATATTACTCTTAACAAGAAGACGTAGCTACGTTAATTAACTTTGAAACACATTTAGTTTATAATTACAAAGAACAATATATAGACCGAAAAGTCAAAAATGGATTTCAAACATTGTATCTCATGGTTATTGCATCCATACAAACGATAAAGGTACATTTTAAAGAAAATTGGAAACACCTTATACAAGACAACTACTAGAAACCAAAATGTCGTCATTTCGTCATCTTGTGTTCATTTCCTCCACCAGACCTCTTATGCAATTTTGAACTAGAACTAGACATCATAGCTTCAAGATTAGGGGTGAGCAAAAATCGGGTGGGCCGGTCCTAGGCCTAGACCCTGAAACTAGTCCTGTTATAATTGATCCCTATTTTTTAGGCCTAGAAATCGATCTTGTTTTTCTGGAACCTATTTTGGAACCGACTCTATTTTTTCGGTTCGAGAACAGGGTAAACCTTATTTCACTTTTTTTTTTTCAACTTTCGCAACTTGTCTTTTTCATTAGCATTGGAGCTTTTGTTGAAGGCTAGGTCAATCATAATAATGTGGTTGAAACAGCGAACATGGATGACAAAAAAAGGGCAAAAAGTTTCAGTTTACAGAATCTTATCCTATTGTTTAGATTTTGTAGCTCCAATTAACGTACTCCATGGAACCTTATTTCTAAAGTCTTTTGGCTAGTGTCGCTGAAAATAATCAACTTACAGTCGCAAAGTTGCTTTACTGCATCCTATGCTTAGCAAAAAAAAAAGATGTGAAGAAGGAATTTTAAAACTTTTTCTTTAAATCCATAAAACCAGTTCTATAAATCGGTTCGAGTGGGCCTCCACCTAGAATCGAAACCTAGACCAGTTCAAACCGGTCCCCAAAATCTAGACCCTGTTCCCAGACCGGTTAGTTCGGGAACCGGTTCCCAACCCAGTTTTTCGGGTGGGTCGGTCCGGGTTCCGAGCCAACCCGGTCCAGTTGCACACCCCTATTTAAGACGTTGGTTGGACAGACACTAAGATGAAATAAGCCTGCTAATATGCCTAAAGTACTTGCTGCAATATGATGAGAGGCTATTCCTCTCGAAAAAAAAAAAAGGATCAAAACCTTTTACACCCCACTTTGAATTTACATGTTGTACCTTTTCGATTAGTCCATAAGGATCGAACACCCATATTCTAGGACTATACAATCCTGTTACATGAAATGAGCCAAACCCAAAGCGAGCCAGCCCTGAAAGAAATTTGGATTCCAAAAATGTTTGGCAAATCCAAAGACGGTTTTCCTATATGCTCATCACTAAACAGTTCTAAATCCCAATACACGCAATGCCGACGGAGGTCTATAAGCCCACCACCGCCACCAACCCTATCTGATTTGTTGCAATAAAGCCTAATCGGACTTTTCGGATCAATCCAAGCCCGTTAAGCCTAACTTTTGGCCCATCAAGCTTCAAAACTTAATCTAGGCCTAAAATAGGACAAAAAGGAGGACCAAGGTGAATTTGGGCCCACAGAACCTGGCCCGGCCAGCCCAATCCAGGTCCGGCTCGGCGCCACTCTCCTCCCTCTTTCCCTCCATTTCTCTAGTCAAATATGGTCAAACCTCTCATCCTATGTATCACGCTGCGATACTTCTCACAATCAGATTTTGAGACCCTCACGAATTTCTTTACACATTCGGGGCTCAAGATACAAATCAGATTGGCAAATCACACAAACTTCGCGTAAGAAAAACATGCAATGGGCAATGTCAATTAAAGAACCACCTTATACTAGAACCGGACCGACAGTTCCTAGGTGGGCCAATGGAACCAATGGCATGTTACGAAAAAATTGAAGGGATGCTCACTTATCGAATGATTTCAGCTCATATCTATGATGTGAGAAAACGAAGGGGGCACACTCACCAATTCCAGTCTCTGCTGGAGTGGTAATCGATTTTGCTCCCATTCCATGCAACTCGCTCCACTCACCAGCCATCTATGAGGATTTCTCTCAGCATATCTTTTCCTCTCTCCATGTTTACACTTAGTGCATATTGTACAACAATTGAAATGGAAGCCAATTGTCAAACTCAGCGACAAAGGCCTCCTCGCAATTCGACGCCTATGGACGACGGAACACCTAGCTATCTCCGATCTTGAGAAAGCATTTGCACCGAGGAGTCTGCCGGCTTGCCCCCGCAGCTCTCGAAGTTGTCTTCCATGGCCATTGGAGGTGATTCAGCTGCTGAGGAGCTGGAGTGATGGGCCAAATACTTGTGGTTTAATGGGTTGGTCTCATGGGCCGCACTTGTGCTTTGATGGGCTGGGCTTGAATAAATCGAAACATGATGTTATGAGCGTGGATTTATACGCGCTAGCTATTTTACTTTTATTTTTGTTTTTATTCATATATATTTTTCTACAAAATGCATGTTCTTGCCGGAAAATTAGGTTTCAACAGTTTTTACATGTAATTTTCATCCGTGTTAGTATATTACCGTGGTCAAGTATGATTTTAAAAATGTCATCACTTATGTCATTTCTTTGACTGTGTTGGACCTATATCTGAGCATGAATATTGATCCCTTTTTTTGTTGTTGTAAAGTCAAACATACAAAAAAGAAAAAAAAGAGGTTAAAGTTAAATGTAGCATCATGAAATCATGTTTTAAAACTATTAGCATTATTGCAAATATTTGCTGTTATATTTTAAAATACGGATGTTCTTATCCAGTGCCATATTCTCTAGATGAAAGTTTAGTTCCATTTTTTTAAGACTAACTTAAAGATCAAGACTATGTTTTTTATTTATTTATTTATGATAGATTGATGTCAAAAGTAAGAGTAAAAACATGAACAATAAAACAATAAATAACTCATTCCAACGTATACAATATACATATAGCAATTTATATTTAATCGTAAAGTATTTCGAAATATGATTAGCAATATTTAAAGTATCTATAAATTATTATTTTTATTCTTGCTTAAATTAAGTTATTTTGTGTGTGAACCAAGCGAAACGTACCATTATTCTTCAAAGGAGCAAGGAGAGAAACCAACTTGAAAGTCAGCAACAGAAAGTGAAATGCCTCTTTTGCTTATCAGTACTAGACAATCTCTAGTTTTCGTGTAATGATGCTCGTGAAGTTTCACGCACCATCTATGTTTTGTGCCGATGATCATCGTCGTGTGTTTTCCTTTCCATTTTTTTTTTTTCTATTTACTTCCGAAGAAAAGTTAACTGAGATGAATTCATCTCCTGAGTCTGCGATTTCTTCCTCGAGAGGAAGATGACATAGTTGAATCCTTCTCAGAAATGTCAAATATTTCCACCTCTTAAGCTATCAAACGTCGGCGACGTGCATTTACACAAAGGGCCATGTTCGACCGCCTAATAGCCGAGGTTAATGGGGAGACAGTAACATTAATCACCTTTTGGAAGTTTTCCTACTGTGTAGATATTTCATTTTGGGCGAAAAGGAATTTCATGTGAGGAGTAAGATGTAAGAAATGATCCTTAGCAGTGGACATGATAGCCTTGAGCAATAGACTGATTGGCATTGCAGAGAATTTTCTTTTTTCTTTTTTCTAAGTCCGCGAGAGTCGGCGGCGGAGGGCAGCGACCCATTTTCATTTGGCCCATCTGATTCAACTGTGTGGTCAACTGATGACTTAATTTCTTAAATGGATTGAAAATGAGTCACACAGTTGGACCCGTTTTCACTTGGCCCTTTAAAAATTTACAACCCATTTATAAAAAAAAATATGGGTCCCATTTTGACACCTCTACTGCTATTTATGTGAGGTTGTTTGTGCATTAGGGTTAGAGGATAGACTTCAGTTCTATTTATAGAGTTTTCAGCCAGACCCTCTCATCACGGGCCGTGCTCAACTCGGCTCACATAAGCCAAGCTCATATTAGACAAATTAAGAATCATCATATCTTACCTTATTTGATCAATCCCGTAAAACGCTAAATTATAATCTCAATTAATGTAGCCCACATAAAAAAAAATTCTTACAGTGGAGGCATCATATCACCACCTCTGGGGGGATCCTTTGCCACATATTCGCTGTCTTTCGAGCACCTGACCAAGCATTTAGAAATGTTCGGCTTCGGGGGATCCTTGAACATGGTGGAATGTAAGAAGGGGCGAATGCTAGTATGGGAAGCGACTGGAGAGAATCTCGAAGGCCTCAGGATCGACTTGCGGGAAGAGCATGACACCCACGTCCCATGAATCGGGTTCTAATCTGCTCCAGGTCAACACTTGCTGTGAACCTCCCTCGGATGATCAACGCAATCCCTGGCTTTGAGCCTAGCCTGGTCACTCCTGAAACTGCTTGACAGAGAACTAAAACTTTTCTGTCATCGTCGGTGCCAATCGTCTCTGTAAACCTTCATGTCTTCCTGTTTAACCATGACTGTGATCATTCTGGAAGTGTGTTGAAGAGATTTAAATCAGAGAGGGGGACTTGTATGAAATCTCACTTAGCATTACCAAAGTTTGCAAGTGCTCTTTCTTTCTGTGTCATCAAGTGAACTCGATATGTTTTATGTAGAGTCGACCAGAAAAGGCTGTACTTTCGCGTTTGGATGGCATATCAGGTAGTTCTTCAACTGAGGAAGGAGAGTAAATGCAGATCATCACAATGCTGATAAAGCTAAACTCTCTGTCTGTATTGTTCATGTCCTTCTAGGTTATGAATAATGACAACAAGCTGGTTCATATCTGCATACTAGATCTCTCAATCCAATTCTGTGCTGAGATCCACATTGTAATACCCCGGAAAACATGTCGTAAGGTCCCGCAACATTTTTTATGGAAATTTTTTTTTTTTTCAGGAACATTAACAGATACCCAGAATTCTAAAAATTAAAAGGGTACGAAAAAAATAAAAAAACTCATCCTTTTTTTTTTTTGGTATAATGTTTTCGTGTCCATACAAATGGAACAGCTGAACATCGCCCTGACAATGACCTTGATCCATCCACACACACGAAGACCAGTAGCTATTACTGCTGTCGTTTTAGGGACGTCCATTCCTCCAATTGGTAGGTGCCAGCTTCATTAGGAGAATCTGAAACCATATCTTTAAATTTTAATGTAGCTGAATTGAGGGCCCTCTTCCCCTAATCGAATTCCAGCTAAAGTTCCTCCTCATAAATTGTATGTAACTTGTAAGATGTAATGGGAATTGGAATCCGTTTGGCTTTGACGATTAGATGATGATCACGATGGCGATAGCGATAGTTTAGGGAAGATTGTCCCAAGCGAAATGGTTTTTGATCCTAAAATTACTTTTGAGGAATCGTCATAGTTATAACTATGTATACACACATTATTGTCATTTACATACTTGCATAGACCTGTCATAAAATCGTTAGTTCTTAGTCAAGTTGTGTTCCAAACAAAATTTTTCTACTTGGAAATGTGCGACTTAGAAAAGGACACTCATGTCCAATTCTAGGGGAAAATTACCAAAAAGTCTT